>JAOTRH010054553.1:0-19084 GCA_034768845.1 Heliamphora exappendiculata
GAATAGAGACTAGAATTTAAAAAAATTAAATAAAATTGTAAAAAATTAATTAAATTATAAAAAATAAAGCAAACCGAATTAAGGAACTTCGATCTTTAATTTTGATCTTGATCGATTTGTGTTTTGATCTTGATCTCGATTCTTGATCTTTACTCCTTGATTCGCCAACAATTGTACCGAACGGTACGGTCCGAACCCGAATATTACCGAACCCGAATACCATCGAGTAATTAGAGAGAAAAATTATAGAGAATAGAGTTGTTTGGATGAGAAAAATATGAAAGGGAGCTCCCTTTTTATAGGAAAAAAATTGTGTTTAAAAAAAAAAACTACCCGTTGGTCGGGCTGGGCCCAACGGTCAAATAATCCCAGCCGTCAAATTTTTAAAAAATCTAATTTCGGCCGTTCATCCCAAAAACTTACCGTTGGAAGGGGAGAGAGCCGGACCGGGCGCAACGGCTAGCCCGACCTGGGCTTTGTGGCGGGCTTCATTCGGGCGGGCCTCGAGCTTTTTTGGGCGGATTGGAATCGGGTCGGGCCGGCCCGTTAGGCTTTGACGGGCAGCCCAAGCCCAGTTCGGGCGGGGTTCGAGTCTCAAACTATTTTTACACCCATGATCTCGTGGTTTATTTGGACACCCATGTGTGGTGGCTATAGTACTCCCCACTATTTATTTTTTGCATTGATTATTGCAGTTTATTTGAGCACTATTAGAACCCATTGGCAACTACTGAAAAAAAATTATTATTTTCTTAGTAAAAAAACTAAACAGGATTTAGAAGAGGTTGTTCGGTAATTAATTTTTTAAATTATTTTTTTTTAAATTAATTAATTGGATAAAAAGTTAACATAAATAAGTTGCAACTCTAGAGATTATTTTTCTTTTAGAATGTGATGCCATAACGATAACGAAAGTTTGAATAAAATATATTAACAATTAGTGTTTTGATTTAATTTTTTAGATTTTTAAGTTTTTTATTTTTTTTGTCAAACGAGCTATGTTAAATTTTTTATACTTTTAATTTATTTTGTCTTTTTAGCAAAATAAAATAAAAATAAAAATGAATTGCCAATAAAATTGAATTTTGAATTCACGTCCACACTGGTACTCCTTTGGCCCAAATTTTCGATAGCTCTAGACTTACTCATTGTATTTTTGCCAATGTGACTTATATGATAAACGGCATGACTATTACATAGAATAAGACCACGTCATTCTTATAGAAGGAACATTGAATAAGTTTATAATAAATTAAATGTGGTATAAAAAATAATAGAACATATTTTCACTCCAAAAGGTGCACTTGATTGAATAAACAAATAATTGAGTTTACTTCCAAACACGAAATAAAATAGGATATATTTCTAATCATCTTGTATACGGTGATATGGTCGAACCGAATTGTATAATTATATCCAATTGAATTTGAGGGAGGTCGAATAATCAAATAGCTAACTTGGCAGTCATGTCGGCAATAGGAGTCAAGCTCGGCTTTCAGTAAACCCGAGCTGAAAAACTATAGCTAACTCAGCTACCTGAACTCAAGCAGTAAATAGCTTGGCAGCCTAAGCTCAGGAGAACGGACAACTCGGCTAGTGCAAGCCGACCAGAGCATATCATAAGGCACACCCATCCGAGCTGAGAGGCCTTGCACCTGGGACTGATACTCTATCGTCGTGTTAGAGGCAATTGAGCCACTCTCGGTGTCAAGATGTCAAGGATGGTTGGCCAAAGCCTCTACAACTTTTGAGTAAGTAATATAGATATGACTTGACAAAAGAAATACTCATTACAATAAGTAATTATTACAACTCTAACATATAAAGCAGAAAAAGGATGAGACCCGACCCAGCTCAGGTCGGGTAAAGATAAATGAGCCAATTTTGGATCAAGTCCAATTTTCACTATAAAGGAAAAATAATCTAAAACACAGGTATGCATTTTGGATCACAGAGCCAAAACTTTGCCATATCTCTCAAGCCTTTCTCTCTTATTACTTAGCTCTAATCCAATCGTTGAAAAGCCCACTGGTAAACTCACCGATGAGGCATCTTACCACTTTCTTGAATAGGCACACGTGGACGACGCCTCAAACTCAACTGACCAGCGTGGATAGGACCCGTAAATCGCAATCTTTTAATCCTCTACAGAATTGTATAATTTATCAAATTGAATTGTATAATTATATGCAATTCAATAATGATCTTATCGAATTCTCATATGTTCTATTAGTTTTTTAGGACTAGTTTGTACGAGACTTTGTCTCCGCTTTGATTGGACTCTCCACTAATAAACGTACAGTAAAATTAATCTTTTAAAAATTAATTAAAATACACGTAAACTAACTCAAATATCCAAAAATATCAAAATAGTCATGCTCTTATCCAAACCGAAAAGAGCATCCATCATACATTGCACGTAGGTTTGCGACATTGGTGCCAAATGCTTATTCTTTTTCATGAATTTATGTCTTCTGAGGATAATAAAAAAATGGTTCGAAACAATCCCCACCCACTGATTATTGTTCGTTTTTGCATTGTACTTTGTAAAACAAATGTCCCCTTCTTCTTCTTTTTTTTTTTTTCTTTCGTTTTGATCACAGATAATTTTCAACCGACTTAATCTCATAAATCAACATATATAAAAACTTCTAAATACATTTCAAATACGCATTGGTAATGGGACGTTCATAACTATGAGCACGACTATATTAACACTTTGTGACTGAGACTCTTGTTTAGCCTATGCTTGAACTAATTTTTTTTTTTTTTTTAAAAAAAATTTACTTAAAAATTTCTTTAAAAGTCTATTTATTTGACCTTCTCCTACACACACTTCGAAATTTTTTTTCATTATATTTTTTTTTACACAAAGTTATAGTGCCGAACTCAATTGCGTGGTAGCCGTACTAAATTGCCACGTAGCTAAAGCCATAATTTTGATTGCTTCACAAGGCAAAGTGGCAAACCACCGGTGGAAGCATTTGGTTGTATTCTCCTTACTGCACCCTTCTTTTCCTTGTCATGGTCATTCTACCAATTATTGTTCATACCCTTTGCAAAGAAGATGATAGAAGGAGTAAAAGAAGGAATCAGAGGAAAAGGAAGGGGCACTCAAAAGCCTAAAAAAAGTAAAAAGGTAGGAACAAAGAGTACAATAATGCTCACTCAAGAAACAATACTTTCTCCAATGGGAATATGTCGGTACTCCAAAATCAAGATGCCAACTCTAATGTAATTTTACAAGAATTTGATTGACAATTATACAAGATTTTAAAAATATATTATTTGGTAAATTAACTTTTAAATTATTTTTTAAGCTACTTAATTAATTAGATAAAAAATTAAATTTATATTTTTTTATTTAAAATGAACAGTATTACTTTTTTATATAAATAAATTATCTAACAAGAGTATTACTATATTATAAAAGAAAATAAGAATTTGAATAAAGTATTTTAAAAATTAATATTTTATTTTGAATTTTAAGTTTTTTAACCTTTTTCTACCAAACAAAATATATTGATTTCTTTTATTTTTAACTAGTAAATTAAAAAAGTTGATTTTTTAATTTTTTATTTTAATTCAACTTTAACTTTCACTGCATGCCACAGTAAAAACTGTGACGACACCTATTATTGCTTCGAAACTTCCGTACGTTATCATTATATACACACCTTTTTTTTCTTTTTTCTTCAATTATATACGCACCTTACCCGCCTAATTATTGCTTCGATAAAGTAATGTTATAACCATTATATTTAAGTAATTATATTTTGGTACGATGGGGGTGTTTAGCAAAATTTTTAATTTTTAATTTTTAGTTTTTTATTATTAATTTTAGTTATAAATTATAATTTATTTTAAATATTTATAATTTTTACTATAAATTATAATTATTTTTTTTATTTTAATTATAAACTACAATTTTTATCAAATATTTACAACTTCTACTATAAGTTACTAACAGTAGTTTTGCTAAACACCCTCTACATGCAATTTGGCTTAAAGTCGATTTTTTTAAATTTTTTAGCCTTTTAGTTTAAAATCCAAAAAGTTAAAAAGCATCATTTTTCAACATACAGCTTTTATCCTAGTGACTTTTTCGTTTTTTCATTTTTTGGCTCTTTGACTTTTTAATAATAATTATCAATTTTACCCTTTGAATTTACTTTATTTAGGTTCAAAAATAATTTTAAAATTTCACATTCGATTTATTTAGCTTTTTTTGTGACTTAAAAGTCACTAATTACCCAACTAAATAAACTTTTAACTTTGTAGCTTAAAATGACTTAAATCTAAAAATATTAACTTAAAATCAAATTACTAAATGAAGACTTTATGTGTGATAATTATATTATTTTGTAATTCTATTTTTTTTTAAACACTACAAATAAAATATTAATTATAACGACGTTCAAATATAATCATCAAAAGATCTTATATATGGTATTATTGTAATTCAAGGCTTCACCATCACACTTCAATGCACATTAAGGACCTGTGGCGTCTCTGCGCCTTGAATGGTTTAAAATTCTATTATTACTATTATACTTTTTTATTAATTATTCATTAGCAGAAATAACATGAAAATTGCAAAAATATTTAATAATTTTTATTTTTTTTATCAGTATATAAGTATTCCACTCAAAATATAAAAATATTTCTAACACGGTTGCATTTTTTATTTTTCTTATTACCTTATTTGTGCTCCTATAAAATTATATTATATCTTTTAATATTAGAAATTTTGATTCAAATCCTATTTGACTTAGAATAAATATTTAGTCTATCATATTACTAAATTTTAACCACATCAATTTGATTTTTCGAAAAGTTTTGAATAATATGCATTTTTACAAATTTGATTAGTTTTGAATTCGACTAGTACAAGTAGGATTAGATTTGGTTTTTGTTTCGCTCATATAAGTATAATTGTATGTTAAAGATAATTATAGTGGGCAAATTGTTTGAGAAAAAGAATTTGTGAGAGTCAAGTGATTTGTAATCTCTTCTCCATATATTGAATTCTGCCACCCGTAGACGTAGACAAATTATCAAATCACGTAAAATTTGTCTTTTTGTATTTTTTTTTTATTATTCTAGGCTTTCTTGCACAACAAATGGTATCAGAGTTTTGGTTAAAATTAATTTTTTGCTTCTGCGAATTCAAAGTGACCAAAAATTACTTTTGAATATATTAAAAGTTTCGTCTCCTCAAGACGATTCCAACGGCATATTATATGCCAAAAATCGAGTTTAAATGCTCCTGCGCACTCCAATTAAGTTTTTGCCATATTTGTGGTATAGCAAACGCATCCTTGTTGTATTGATAGATCATTGCTATTGAGTGAGTGGATTGAGGATAATTTTGATTCGGTGAGGATAATTTTTTGAGCCAGCAAGGAATTTGTACCGCTTGATTAAATTTTCTATATCGTTTGATTAATTGTTTCGTAATCTCCGCATGTCAATTTGCTACTCAGATCTGTCTGCTTTGAATTTTTCGCTATTAGCTCGATTTATCATTTTTTTTCTTTATCTTGTTCTGTCGGTTCAGTATATCTTAACAATTTTTTTTATTGAAACAGAGAGGTTCCTATTATTTTGGCAATTTTAGATTCAATCACGACATTAGATTTAATTAGTTCAGTTTTTAAATTTTTGTTTTGTCTTATTGGAGCATAAAAATCGTTATTTGTGGTGGAGTTTAAAATAGAAGAGAGAGAGAGAGAGAGAGAGAATTTGAGGGCTAAATTTGTTGAGAGTACTATTTGGGTTCGAATTTATATTTGATGGCTAAATTTGTTGAGACTACTCTTTGATTTATATTTGAATATTTGTCTATTCGAATCCTATGAATATGTTATAGGTTTGAGAGCTTTGTAGCAAATATAGTTTGTTTTGTTGGTCTAGAAGAATTTATTTTATTTATCATGAGAAATTTGATCTTTATGTGAAATTTGTTCTTAGTTAAAATTTGTCATTAGATTATTTTATATTTGTTATCCAGTTGTATTTGTTGGTATATGATATACTGATAGTTTGGATGACAAGATGTATCATTTGGATCAAGTTTTAATATTACTTGAACTTGATAAAATTTAATAATTTGAGTAGTCGCTCCACCCAGCTCACATTTGGTCTAGACGTGATCTTTGCGTCTGTTTGTATGTTGATTAATTTTGGAATTTGGCACATTTGGGTGCATTTGGCGACTCAAGTTGCATTTTGAGACAGTATTAATCTGTCAATATGTCTGATTTGAAGTTTTAATCACCCCGGCGAATTTAGCCCCACTAAGCACATTTGGATGCAGATTTTATTTGTTGACTTGCTCGATTAAAAAATTTCAACACTTTTAGTACATTTGGAAGCAATGCTAGTATATTGATTTGTTTGGAAGATGGATTCTCACTAATATAAAAATTGTTAAAAATTTTAACTCAAATTCTATTTGAGTTGGGATAAACTTCTACTCTATCATATTTCTAAATTTTAGTCACATCAATTTGATTTTTTGAAGAGTTCTGAATAATATGAATTTACACAAGTTTAATTAGTTTTAAACTCGATTAGCACAAGTAAGATTAAATTTAGTCTCTGTTTCGCTCATATAAATATGATTGTATGCTAAGATAATTAATGTATGGAAGTTGTTTCAAAGAAAGAATTTGTGAAAGTCGAGTGATTTGTAATCTATTCTCTATATATTGAATTTCACTACCTGTGAACGTAGGTAAATTGTCAAATCATATAAAATTTATCTCTTTGTATTTGTTTATGATTATTCTGAACTTTCTTACACAACACTTTAATATAAAAGTAAACAACAAAAATTAATTTGTCATGTTTTCTCCCTCCACTTCTATAAACTCGAAGATAAAACTTGTCTTATCAACTATAAAATATATAATTTTAAATTATTATAAATTCCTAAATATCTTAATCACTTTTGTTAAAATAAACATTAAAAAAACTAAGTGCTTGGAGTTGTCCCCCATGTATTAAGTTTAATATGGACATTTTTATGAGAATTTTTCCCAACAATCATATAGGTTGTTGTGGAAACTTAAGCGTTAATGACGATTTTTAAAAATTTGTCGTCGAGAGTAATATAAACTTTTCGTAACAATAGTTGTTAAACTTGTCCATCTAACGAAAAAATTGCACCCCCACAATCAATTTTGCGCACAAGGTCTTTTTGTTAGCCGACAACTCAGCTCGTTGTTTTTTTAAAAAATTTAAGTAAATGTCATATTATCAATTGATAATAGAGTTTTAGTCATATAATTTTTTTTTTACAGATTTAGTCTCATGTAATAACTAACTGACAAAAATGTCATCAATATTTAATTTTTTGACATCTCTTAAACCAAGCAACATGTATATATATATATATCAATCTCTCCAAATTTAAAATCTTTCTAAAGATTTTTTAAAATTATCGTATCTCTTAAAATAAGCAACGTTTCTCTTTCTCTCTTTCTCTTTCTTTCTGTTCAATAAAAAATCAAAACAAAACAAGATACTAGAAAACCACAACTGATACAGAGATTTTTGCAAGAACACCCAACTGATATAAATTACGACTTATACATTTATCACTTCATGCCAAACATTCAGTCTAGAACTCCCAACTGCTACAAATTATAACAAATACATTTATTAGAAAGGTCACTACTCACTTTTTAAGTGATATTTTTAGGATTTTATCACTTGTGAAAACTACTACTGAGACAAAGATTTTTGCAAGAATACCGAACCGATACAACTTACGACCGATACATTTATCAATTTAAGCCAAACATTCAGTCCAGAACATCCAACTGATATAATTTACAATAAATACATTTATCACATGGTCACTATTCACTTTTCAAGTGATACTTTTAGAATTTTATCACTTGTAAAAATCACAACTAAGGCAAAGATTTTTACAAAAATAATCACCTGATACAATTTACAATTGATGCATTTATCACTTCAAACCAAACATTCAGCCCAGAACACCCAACTGATACAATTATAAGCCACATTCTTTGCGGATCCAAACTGTACGCTAGTGCAACCCACACGTAACCCAAATAAATCCCTATCCTTCTCTGCATAGACCACGCGGACAATGGTTGCTGAGCTTGTGCTTTTTCGCCCATTCTCTAGCCAAAAACGTCTTCCCCAAACCACCGAACCCCACAGCGCCGTGAGAAAGATAGAGAGAATAGGGGATTTTGATTTTGACAAGGATGCGGCGACGACGGCTGAGGCGACGAAGTCAGCGGCGGCAACTGCGGCCGGAGAAGTCAATGGCTGTAGCGAGGGGAACTCCCAGGGAAAGCGATCTCGCTCCGCCTAAGGGGTCGCATTCATGGTCGTCGACAGAATAGTCCCGTACCACCAACAAAACAGGAAGGATTAGATTTGAGGGAGCCGAACACGTGGGATACACGGAGCAATCAATTTGAAATATTGTAAAAAATTGACTTTCTAAATTTTAAAACCCCTTATTTTTGGATAAAATATTCCACCAAATCAGTTTTCATTTCAAGGAAAATTTGTTTCCACCAAATTAGTTTCCTAAGTTTCCATTTCAATTTTCACTAAATCAGTTTTCTAAGTTTCCATTTTATTTTCTACTAAATCTGTATGTAACATTTTAAAAAGATGGCTAATCTTAATTAGGAGCATATTAGATATAATATAATTATTTTAAATTTGATGAAATTAAATCTCTTAAAATAAATTTGTATAACTAAATCTCCTTTGAGTTTTAAAAAGAGGACTAATCTTTAAATTTTTTTTTTTTTAATTAATCATGTTAGTTTTTATGGAAACAAATAAAGAGAGAGAGAGAGAGAGAGAGAGATTATAAATCTTATATTACTGATAATACTTAAAATGGGGATTGGCATTACGTGCGTGTTACGTCTTCTATGATATTGTTAATCGAATTATTTATATTTTATATTGAAAATTCTCTCTCATTCAACAGTCTAAATTCAGCCTACCTTTCTAATCTCATACTACATATATTCTATCTCAATGAAAAACAATACAGATTCTCAAATATTATTAATCCCATTATTATTATTTTTTTTTTTGCTCGAATGTTGACTTTTGAAGCCTCGTTATAATTTAAGCTCGGAACAAATCTAAATAAACGATAATGACTAAATAAACCAGATGATGATCAAAGCGCTTTGTTTTGTAATATCTATAGTTGACCAAATTTTTTTCCTACGTTAAATGTGTTATTTTCTTTATTGAGTAGAAATAATATTAAAAAATTAATCGCTTACTTTAAAAAATGACGAAGTCTCAAGTATGAACAAATCATCGCACTATTTATTTCATTGATTATTCTCAAATTGGCATGTCACAAACTAGTAATTAACCAAGCTATATAGAGCAAATTACATTACACGACGCAAAAATTGTAACTATAGGGTGAGGATTCGTTATTCGTTATTTCATCCATCCATGAACTATACTCATAACACATAAATTTAATCACAAAAATCGCAGAAACTTAGATTCTGATTATTCATCTGCATTATTGGCATCCACAGCCAGGTGAATTCCAGTTTAAATGAATGATCAGAATTCATTTCTGTGATTCGACTGTGATTAAATTATGAGTAGATAGTATTACTGTTAGAATGCATGATGTTGAATCAGGAGATCTGGTTGGAAACCGGAGGCGGCTGGTGGTCGTCGTCGGCGACGCACTGAGTGGCGGCGCGGATCCTGGCAATGTAGGCGGAAGCCTTGCGGTCGATTCCGGGCTCCGCCACATAGTGGCCTCTGTCTTCGTCGCTCGGCCACACTCTGTAGTACCTGACGGAGTCGTCCTCCACTTTAGGAGTGCTCCGCTTGGATTTGAAGATGTTGAAGAAGGCGAAGATGCTGGAAGACTTCCTCTGCCTCTTGTTGCCGCCCATCGCCGCCGCTGACTCCGATTGATCTCTTGTGTCGAGAGATAGGAAGGAATTAGTTAGGAGCTCTGAGCGCCCTCTCTTGGGTTGAAATTTTAGTGGTAATGAGGCACCGGGGGCATTTATAGGCGAGGGAAATTATTAGATACACTGGAGTATTATATAAGTAATGTTACATAGTAAAATTTTTATTATTATATTAAATTAAAGTATCGTATAAACTTAATACATGGTACTTTAATAGCGCCAAATAATTACTCATAGGGAAAGGACCTTTATGGAAAGAGGATTCAAGTGTAGGAGATACAAATAATAACTTGTAAATATGTATTTTAAATATAATTTAATTATAAAATTAAATTTAAATAATAAATAATATTTTTAATTATTAAGAGAGATATTTAAATATTATTATTAAGTTCAATTTTAATTTTAATTTAAAATAACAAAAACAATTTATGTGGATTAACAAAATGTAGAAAATAAATTATATTTTTGAACACCATTTATGCATATAGTAAAAATATATTTTTGATTGGAGATAAGGACAAGAATTCTGTTAGAGACAGAGAGAGAGAGAGATTAAGGTTGGAGAAGAGAGAAAATGAATTGTGCTTAAAAATGAGAGAGAAAAGCTAGTTTCTGAGATTGAATAAAGTGGGAGAGAAAGAATGTGTGTCAGGATGGACAAAGGTTAATATTAATTATTATTATTCCTTGTATAATACATTTTCATTTAATATGTGAGGATAAATTTTATTATAAGAATATAGTAATTTATTTTTATTAAATTATTACAACATAATAGGTAACTTACACGATGTGAATTGAAATTTTTTATTTATTAAAAATACTACATTGCATTACCTACATAGTATTTTGAAAGTACCTAATGTGTGTTTAGTTTAGCTTTTCTATATAATTGTTTTTTATTTTTAATTAATTTTTTTCAGTATTAACATAAATGAGTATATTTTATAAATTACTCTTGTCATAAGAGAATAGAAAATTAAATTTTTTTTACCAAAATAAAAAAAAGTTCATATATAAATTTGTTTTTAAATTAACTTAGCAGGTTTTTGATAATTTTTAGTTTTTTTGTTTTTAGTGAGTTTTTTTTTTTTGAAATTTGGCCCGTATGGACATACTTTTTAAATTCCTCTCATCACAAAGAATTAAAAAAGTAAAAAATTTAAAGTAAAATATAAAAAAAGTTCAAAAAATAGGCAAAAGGCTTAAAAATATTTTTAAGTTATAAAATTATATAGAGAGATAAATCGGTAGAATAATAAAGTTCCTAATGGAACAAAAAAACCTCGACATAAGGAGGAAAAGTAAGCCTCTAGAATTAGAGAAAACAAATCTCCATGTATGGATGACACAATTATTTTATATGGGGGGAGGCTACAAACCGTTAAAAAAAAGTGATTATTAACTCAAATTTAGAAAGTAAAACAAAATCATATATTGATGAGTAAATATTTTGTCACACTCTTTCAATTGACTAGACAGATAAAGTGGCAAATTATGTAGAATCTACTTACATAGGCTAGAGCAACACTCAAAAACTCCCTATTAAAGCTAGAGAAATGAAAGACTTTTTCTCATTTTCTAATTCTTTAAAAATCCTAATTTTATTATTCTTCTACCAAAATAAATTTAACTTAATCGTCATATGGTATTTAGTCGGCATCACGCCGATACCATCCAATACTAATTCCTCGTATTTTTGCAGACTATTTGGATTGAGCTTGGCCATACAAGAATCGAACATCAACATTTATAATCGTAACAACAAGCAATCTAAACATAATGAGTCGTACAAAACAATCATTGATCCATCGTAACTTGCTAAAAATGTATCGTAATTAATTTTACAAGAATAGTTCACTAAAAATGAGGATAGTTGCCGAGCCTTAAAAATAGTATTTTTTGCGTCGATATATATACATTATCAACCTAGAAAAATACATCTAGAGGGCATTAATTCTGATAGAAAAAAGATAATATACAAAAAAAAAATAGTATGAAAAAACTGCACACAGAAATACAAAAAGAAAAACAAAAAAATAAAACAAATTGGACTAATAGAGATGGAAGAGGGAGATTTGAGATAGGATAGGTAGGTTGAGGGAAGGGAGAGGAGGTTGATAGAAGAATAGTGATGAATCAAAAGAAAGAGAGCGACTTGAGGGGCACCATTGTCGGCTCCCCTCCCTTAAGATAAGAACTCTCTATAAACTAAAAGAGAGACGGTGGAAAATAAATCCAAAATTATAGTTAAATTTGCAAATGTGTAGCTCGATATATTATACATATTATGATAATATCATAGTCTAGAACAGAGCTTCCAAATTTACGAATGCCTTGCTCGGTATATAATAATTGTTACAACAATACTATGATCCGAAAACAAGTTTTCAAATTTTAAAATGAATAAATCGAATTCATTTAAATGTGTAAGACTATCAAGTGAATCTGATCTATTTACTTTTAAATTTAGGATGGATTTGGGAAACTTTTTTTTTAAGGATCGTAGCTTTTCTTTGCTATACTTATTAATTAAGCTCCACATTATTTAGCAGAATCTTGAAGGTTCAACGTGGTGGACGATACCAACGGCGCTGATCGAATGAAAATGACAAGTGCGTGTTGGTAAAACATTGGCAAAGCTGGAGCAAGAGCACATCCGTTGTGCACCGCTGCTTTCGATAAAATTCAAACCCCAACATGTTTGCGGAATGGGTGGAGGTGCAAGCACAGCACCCTTCCGTGCTTTTAAGCACAGTAATTTTTCAAATATCTTTTTATGATCGAATCTGTTTATTACGTAGAGTTCGTTGAATTTAGTGTTTATATAAAAATTTAGATTGATCTGATACTTGTAATTAAGTGATCACATAATATTGATTAATAAATAAATGAATAAAAATTATAATTTTGAGATAAATCATGTTAAACAAATATTATTCAATCACTTAGTTAAAGGTATCGGATTAACCTAAAATTTTTAAATTATTAATAAGCACAACAAATTCTACATAATAAACGGATTCGATTATAAAAATATATTCAGAAAAATGTTACACTTAAAAGAACAGCATTTTAAGCACAACATCTTTCCCATACCTTATGTTTGCTTGGGGACACGATGACCAGCTTTTCCAGTCTTTTTCTTGCACTTTCTTCTCATTTCTAGGAAAACCGCTTCGCCCCTCGCCCCTCGGATTTTTTCTTTTAAGTACCAATGATTCTCGTGAGTGAATGCAGGACAAACGTGGGATTTTAGTTCAGGGGAGTTGGATGGTTCTTATAAGTTTTTAAAGATATGAAAATTAAGTTTTTTTTTTTTAAAAAAAAAAAACATGAGAGGTGATCAGCTTATATATATAATCTTAAAATATTTGAACTAATATTATTATAATTATACATTTTTTTCATAACATGGGAGACGACCGTCTCAATCTGTTAATCTCACTTGTACATGCAACTTAATTCTCCCAAAGAAAAGTCTAAGTATACAAATTTAAATCCCATAAAAACCAGTTCCCCATGCTTGCTAGGGGACTCAGTGACCTACTTTTCCAGTCTTTTTCTTGCACTTTCTTCTCATTTCCAGGAAAACGTTGACCCCCTACCTCACTTTTTTCTTTTAAGTACTAATGATTCTCGTATTTTAATTTCCAAACATCCCCTACTTAATTTCCCCATATAACGGGTCGCGAAAGGGTGATAAGAACTCATATTAAGGTTGTTAATGTGTTTGTAATTAGGTATTGAAGAGGATTAAACTACACAGTTTGTACTCTTTCTCAGAATTTTTTTTATCGGTAAAAATTTATATATATATATATAAAAGATGAATAGCATCTAAAGGAATGAAAAACCCTTGCTACTCTATCTCAGAATTAATGGATTGTAGTTATTTATTGCATGATTCTCTCCTAATTGACACTCAAGGGTGGTCAGCAAATTCCCAATTTTTTGTCTTCTACTTCTAATGATTCTCATAGAGAATGCACTCCTGTTGATCATATTCATTACAAGTGCTTAGATATTAGAAGGTTTATGATCAATACTCTTAACCTAGTGGGTGGTCATTGGTATTAATTGCTGAAACTAGTAACCAATAAATTATAATTTGTGATAAAAGTTGTGAGTATTTGATAAAGATTATAACTTGTAACTGAAATAAAAAAAATCAGTCATAAATTGTAACAAAAGTTGTACGTGTTTGAAAAAACTTAAAATTTATAGTTAAAATTAGTAGCAGAAAGTCAAAAACTTGCCAAACACCCCAAATAATATTTGGTTTAGTTAAAATTATATTATAGCAAAAAGATATGATTTTAATTTTCAACAAAAACTACAAATATTTGTTATAATTGTAAATTTATAGGTGCAAGCAACATATATAATTGTAATTGTAGATTTAGGATCACAAACCACAAACAAAAAATTAATTATAAGCGCTCATGGTTGAGAAAGAATTTTCTCAACTTTGTACCAAAATATTAGATAAAAACTCAATTGTAAGTTTTAACAAACGCTCTTATTATATGCAGAATACAAACATCGTGTACCTTTTAATGTCTTCGTTTGGTTACTAATTTTAAGATAATTTTTTAGTTTTAGCTTAAAGCTCAAAAAGTAAAATTTTTTTATTTTTTAACTTTCAATTTTTAGTCTATTTACTTTTAAGTTTTTTAATTTTTTTTATAACAATTTTTAATTTTACTATTCTACATATAAGATTACACAAATTTCAATTAAACAATCATACCCCAGCTTATTTAGACTAAAGGGCAACCATGAAATTTCACATTAAGTTTATTTGATTTTTTTAGTAACTTAAAAGTCACTATTTTTTCAACCAAACAAATTTTTTGACTTTTTAACTTAAAATTACTTAAAATTAAAAAATCAACTTAAAACCAAGTTACAAACAAAAGCAACGAATTATCTAGAATATTAAATGAAAAATAAAAATATGTATTTATATATGTGTGTGGATGGGTGTGTTATTTTTTTATTATTTTTTTAATAATTAAGTAAAACATAAGGAGAGACCCCATATAAAACAAGAGCAGCTCTGGCCACGGAGCTGCGCCACTGGTGTGTTACTTGGGTGAAGACAATAGTCAAAAGAAAACTTTATGGCTTTTCAATGTTTGGTGCATCTTTGAACCAATGGTTGGGCTTGTTTTTGTCTTTCTAATTCCTTCCTTTCTCTTTTTCCTTCACGGTCCTCATTTCTTGAATAAATTGACAGATCTTCATTTTTAATATATGGTGTCTAAGATAATTTATTTTGATTATTTAAACTGCTCATGTTATAAAGTTTATTGAGAAAATCAAATATACAAAAAAATCAAATTGATTGAATATCGATAACTATATAGTTAGAATACATTTATCCTAAAAAAATAAACGACGGGTATAATTTTTAAAATAAACTATATTTTTTTAAAAAAATAATAATAATTTAATCTAATCATCTAATTGCTGGTAACCAAACAATTGAATCATTTGCATGTTACAATATGAACTGTTCAGTTCATTAAAATGAATATATAGTAAAAAGTAACCAAATCAAACCAAATTAAGACTTTGTCTCAATCAATTGGAATCGACTACACGGGTTATTTTATATCATTCTACTCTGTTAAGAATTATATCTTTAGTTAATATTTATGGTAAACACTATTACAAGAAAATTAAAAGCCCTTTCATTTTTTTAGAAAATAGAGAAGATTGGAGTCCAAACTAAAAGAAGAGCACACAAAACCTGATCATTAATTATCTCTATTTCTTTATAAGACAATTGAAGGAAAGCCAAAAACTCTTCCCTACCAACACTGCACACACAAGCTGTCTAGCTTTTAGGATGGGAATTGATTGTTACACTACACTTTTATCCAAACACACACTTCGATATTTGTTTCTAATGGATAAAGTTACAAAAGTACCCTTCACAATATGAAGAAGTGTATTAGTATTTATGCAAATGTGTATTATTGTAAAGGATTTTTTTGTAATTTTATCAAAAGACAAAAATCAGAATGTGTTTGGATAAAAGTGGAGTGTATGAAAATCACTCCCCTTTAGTAGTCTCAAAAAACCCTAATTAGAGGCACACCTTGTACTTCAAACTACAAAACCCTTATAATTTAATTTATCATGGAAGTTTCTTAATCAAATTAGTCATTAACATAATGTTTTTAAATTATTTTTTTCTATGAGAAACGTCTGAGAAATTAATCAAATGAAAGTGCATGTTTGTTAAGCTGTTCCGTGTGGCCTGACAATTCTTTAGGGGTCGACCGGTTGATTTCTTAATGAAGATCCAAACAAGCTAATCACCCATACATTAATTTCTTATTTTTGTCTGAATTATAAACTGTTGAATTTAATGTTAGCTTTCAAAAATATACAAAACGAGTCGGACACGAATTCAGAACAACGATGCTAGCAATTTCAAAGGAAAAACACTAATCTAATTGTTAGGACTTTGAGTCTATTTAAATTTTGATAATTCTGTTTAATGTAAAATTCTTGTGATTGAAGGAATTTAGTTTTCATTGTAATTTCGAATGCAAAAATCCTAATTCGTTTAAGAGTCTTAAAATTATTAAAACTCCTGTTGGAGTTAGAAGTCTCAAAGTATTTGGAGTTTCAATTGGATTAGAATTCTTGGGGTTTGATTAGAATAGAATTTTTAATTTTTTTAATAATTCTATTTAAGTTAGAAAACCTAATGTTGTTGGGAGTCTTTTGGCCAGACAATTCCTTATCATATCAAAAGACAAAAATACAATTCCAGAAACTCAAGGTACAAGCATTTGAAGCATGATTCAGCAAAAAGAGTTTTAGTAGAATGCAATATGCTCCTAGCTGTTTTAGTTTTACCGAAACTCGGACGGTTGAATTTCTTTGCCTATATAAGAAGGCATACACTAGGCTCAAAAAATTTATTTTTGATAACATTGTTCCAAATCATTCAAATTATAGCTCTGAGTGTCTTTGGAGTTTTAAAAAGAACTAAGCTTATATTTGGATTAGCCCATTTTTTATGGCTTTTTACTTTAAAAAAATTTTAAAAGTCCACTTATTTGGTCTATTATTATAATTAATTGGTTTTTTTCACATATATGCCATCTACTTTTTTATAAAAAAAAATCAAAAAGTAAAAAAATTTATTAAAAAAACTATGTCAAACACAAGCTAATAAAGTTCGCATTCAACTTAGAAAGATTTCTAAGTTTACTGGCAGTAGATTCCGTTAACATGAAAATATAAAGGATTCGATACTTGTGAAGTTTTTGGGATTCGTTGCTGTGGTGATTAAGTGGAGTATGGTATACGTGGATTAGGCAAGATAGCTTAAGACGCTTGGATTGAGAATTCGATCAAAATTTGTATGTGAGTGTCTTGTAACTGTTCAATTGTTTGTGTTTGATTACTTGGACTTAGATTAGTTCCGTAATTTTTTGCTCAAGTTGGGTTTTTCACGTAAAAAAAAATCGTAAGTCTATAATTTGCATGATTGATTTATTTTTAAATTGTTTGCGATTGACTAGACTTAAAATAATCAATTACTGACGTCATTTTCATTTCGCTGTACATAAAATAATTCAAATTTTATTTTTTCACTAGCAGTATAGATTTGTTGTCGAATTAGTTGCTCATAACGTTGGCGCATTCATAATCAACTAATTAACGTTAATATGAAGAGTCATTGTGTCAATATATTTCTAAATATCCTTTCACTTTGAATGGCACGGCTCTTTTGCAAAATGGTTAAACTCGAATTATTGGAACGAAAGTGAGACCGGATTTTAGGCATTAATTGACCTTTAAAAATAAATTTAGACTCCATTGTGCTTCACTCATCATTTGAGTGTATTTCTCACTTATTATGCAAGTAGAATGTTGAATCTATGCATTCCATTTCATATGTGAATGTATTTTTAGATATTTTCAAAAGGTTGCATTCTTCCTGTTCAACAATAGTTGTGGAATAAAGGAGAAAGAATATAAAACCCCCCATTCCTAAGAGTTGATTATGTATGTTTATTATAATTGAATGGTATCAAAGTATGGATTAATTACTACAAACACCATTAGGAAATAACCAATCATAATCCCAAGCTTAAAAGTGGGGTTTTTTCTAGTTTGGGCTCTAAAAGTAATTCATGTTTGGCATGATCTTGCATGACTTTATTTGTTAATTAACTCAGCTTTGTATCATACTTTAAGTTGATTCTTTATGCTAATTTCCTTTGCGTTATTCTTTACAAGATACAATTAGATCAAAAATAAAGTATTTGTAATGGTAAAAAGCTGTTCTCCTTTGAAGATGCTTTCTAACATGACGACTATGTTTTGAAATGCAAAGATGTTTCGTGTTTTCGTCGGTCAATATTCTATATCATGACTCTATTTTAATATACGAAAATGAAATATGTTTTCTTTAATATTCTATTAGGGCAAGTTTGATAGTGAGGTAATTTTTAAGAAGAATTAGTTGTACCATGGATAAAGAGAGAGAAATTATACAATAAGATAAATAAATTAAAAAAATAAGATAAAAGAGGGGATATTATAGGATTATAACAAAAATTGTGAAGAATAAGTTATACAATGAGATTATGAATAGAACTATGAGGTATAATGTAATGATTGTAAAATAAATAATAATAATAATAATAATATTATTATTATTATTATTAAAGTTGGATATAAAGTAGAAAAAAAGTCACTTTCTGCATCGATTGGATGGTAGCGAAACCGGTTGTTTGCGAGATTTTAGACGTATTTTCTTGACATGTAGTTTTTGATAAGGATGGCAATGGAACGAGGCCAGCCGGGGTTGAGTTTTTTTATTCCTGTCTCTTATTTTGATCAGGGCAGGGATCGGAGAAAGTATTAAAAAAATAGCGAGAAACGGGGTAGGAACGAGGATATTTCGGGTATAGTTTCTAGGGTTTAAGTTAGTAATGCTAATAAAATAATAATAATTGATGAATTAATAGAACTAAAAATATAAATTATAAGAAATAGAAAAGAAAAAATAAAAATAAAAATAATATTTTTGATTTATTATATATTTAATATATATATATATATATATATATATATATATTATA
>JAOTRH010054564.1:0-19084 GCA_034768845.1 Heliamphora exappendiculata
ATAATAAGTTTAAAATATTAAAATATTATATTTATTTTTTAATTTTTTAAATTTTTTATATTTTGTATTTATAATTCTATTTATTCGTCAATTATTATTTTTTATTTATTATATTATCTATAATTCTTATTAATATTACTCTTTTAAAATTTAAAAATTATCTTCAAAATATTTTTATTCCCATCCCGTTCTCCGTCACTTTTTTAATATTTTTTTTATCCTTACCTCAATCAAATAAGATACGAAAATAAAAATAAGAGAACTCATCTCTGATTCCATTACATTCCATTGTCATCCCTACTTCAAAGGTGCTTTACTTCTTACAAGTAGTCCCAACCTAACATTTTTTTTAAAACCAGGACATCTACCTATTCTATTTCTTATTATACTCCTAACATGTGAAAAACTCTAGCCCCACTGTCTTAGCTCTCATTGTCAATCTCTTCCTTCTTGTCCGGCGCCCCTTCTCCTTCTTCATCGTTGACCTCTTCCTTCTTCTTCGACGAGTTTTTTCTTTTTTTTCATCGCTTATCTCCTCTTCCTTCTCCGACAATGTCGTCGAAGGGCTAAGGTGTCAAAAAAATGAGAAAAAGAAGATAGTTCTTTTTTTTTTAATTGAAAAATTTCTCATAATATTTAATTGAAAAAGAGAAAAAATTTCTCATGACATTTAACCGAGAAATTTCTCAATAATTTTCTCTTAGTTAGAGAGAGAGAGAGAGAGAGAGAAAACTAAGGATGAAGACGACGGTGAGATTGTTGGGATAAACATTGATGAAAGATGAATCGTATGTGCTGGGGAAGTGGTGACGGTGGTCAGTGGTCTCAGACTACATTAAGAAGAAGGATTCAGTCGAAGACATTTCTGAATCGAATACAAGGCGGTTTAAATCTCGGTTCGGAGTGAGGTGCTTCACCAAAGATAAGGTAAAGCAACTCCGACGGAAGACGGTGACTTTCCACGACAATATGTATCACTCGACGATTGCGTCTTGCCTCGCCTCTGATACCACTAGCCTTTAGAATGAGTAGATCTCGCTGGAGATTTGGTGAATCCTTTCTCCGGGGAAAGTAAGGCCGACGAATAAGGATTAAAGATCCTGTGGTCAACGTTGAGGGGGAGTGGTCGACAGTGGTCCAGATATGGTGGTCAGCGATGATAGTGTTAGTTCTAGAAATAAGAATTCTAGAATAATAACAATAATATGTCCGTTTTCAAACATGGGTCAACAACAATATGCAATATAAAATACAGCAAACTGATAATTGAAATATATTTCAGTACATGTAAAATAGAATTATGTTTAACAGAATAATACTATGGAAACAATTTTGTTTAAATAAAAACAGTAGATAAGCTTTTATTTTTTTATCTTTTTTTTAAAACAAAAATCCGAAACATTTAAACACAAACCAAAAATAGTATGTAAAATCACTGTGTTATAATATAAAACAGAACATAAATAAATATTATTTTTGTTTAGGTAAAAGATTAAACAAAATAAAACAAAGATGAGGACTAAAATATTAAAACAGTACATAACAGAAAACTGGTTTTTGAGCAAATCATTTAAACCAGAATAGTAAGAAAAAAATCTAAATAGAGCCGGCTTACGGAGTAAAGATTGCAATTGAGTCTAGCGTTCAACAATGTCTCCTTAAGACAGATTACGCCCCGCCTTGGTGCTTGCATTATATCGAGCGTCTGGCTCCAAGATGAAACGATTGCCCTGTGCAGATGTAGTACAACAGTCTGCACACCAACGAGCGCCGCTGTATTTAAACTTTTTCGAAAAACCATGATTGGGACAAAGATGCAGAGTTTTGGCAATGGAGAGTTAGAAAATCGGATACTAAAATAGGTCTGGAGCAGCCTTTAAATAGGCGTACCAAGTGTTCACTTAATTCGAATAGGTACAAACAGCGGCTTGGCTCGGCTCGGCCGACCAAACGTGTGGGTGGCGACGGCGCCTGCGTGGGGTTTAGGTCGAACTCACTATTGGATAGGTCCTCCCTTGTCCATAAAATTGGGTACTCCCAATGAGCACACCCCTTAGGCTCAAGTTGACTTATATAAGCCACTCACCCATATTTCTCTTAACCAATTTGGGATTGAAAGCATATTCATATTTACTTGGACACTCACCATTTTTTTTCCCAATCAATGTGGGATAAAACTTTGTTACAACCATTTTGTCAATTTTAATAGCACACTTTTGGAGTCAATTTTTAATTCACTCATTAATGGTTTTGAATGTCACAACATTTATAATTATTCTACTCATGAAATAAATAAATTAGAACTTGAAATCATCAAAAAAAATTAATCCAACACAAAGATAATGAGTTTCAAAATTAGCTAAAAATTATATTCAAATTATATTCAAAACTCATTTTTTCAACAAATAAAAGAGTGGCAAGACGGTGGTCGGCGTCGAGGGAAATCGATTGGAGTGTATGGATCTGGTGGTGATAAAAGTCGGTTAGAATTTATTAATGGTGACGATGGATCCGTGTGAATGAATATTTAGAAACAAAATTATCATAATAATTTATCGAGTTTAAAATGTAGGACCTTAGCTTTAAAAAAATTTGGCATTAAAACTTATTCTACTACAAATAAAAAGGACTAATAATTAATTAATTCACATTTAACATTTCTAAAGTACCTACTACATTTTTACTTTTTTTTAAGAAAAAAAAAACTTATGAGAGTGGGGTCGCCTCAAAGTGAAAATTTTTGCTCTCGTTCTTGCTAGGCATATACATATTTAAAATATTTTAACCTTTTAAAAATAATATTATTATAATATTTTTAATTTAAAAAATCAATTTTATTATTACCAAAAAAAGAAATATTCCATTATTCTAAATATTATAATTTAAAAATAAAAAATAAAGATATATTAGATATTTTAATAAAAAGAAAAAAAAGAAAAACATTCTAAACAGATTATCTTAAATAATTTAATTTTTTTTGTTTTTTAAAATAAAATTAAACTATTTAAAAATTAAAATTTTGAGATATCTCAAAAAAAAAAAAACCTTACCTCACAAAATGGCATCATTTATTGGGAAAAAAATGGGTGCAAAGTGGGCACAAATTTAACATGCCAAGTGGTATCCAACAACCATAAAAAATAATAAATAAAAGAATAATTTGCTTTTTATTGTTGGGTTAAAGGCCAACACAAAAATAGAGGACATATCATATTTTGATATTTTTTGATTGGTTGTTAGGTACTAATTGAGATACTAAGGTGGGGTAGATGGGGTAGATATGGGTCAGATTGGAACATAACTTAAAATTGATCCGATCAAAATTAATTTTAAATATTAAATTTAAAATTTAACAATTATACTTTAGAATTAACCTAATCTAACTCAAAAAAAACTTGGATCGGCTCGAGTTAAAGCTATGGTTCAATTAAATTAAATAATTTTTTTAATAAAATATTTTAAAGTAATAGTAGTTGTATTATTCTATGATCGGTTTAATTTATTTATATAAAATGCCAAATTTGGTAGCTTAAATTCTGTTTTTTTTATTTTTAATTTATATATTTTTAACTATAATTAAAGGCATAAGTAATATAAATTATAATTTTATGAGATTTATATATCTACTTTTAAGTCTTGAATTGGGTTAAATTGGTTTAAAAAAACTCTATACTTGAGACTGAATTGACTACAACGATTTAGCATTTTTAAAACGTAAAACTATCCTATTACTTGTTAGAACGTAATCAAATTACTCTAAAAAAATCGAATTAAATTGATTAATAATTTTTTTTATAGATATTTTGAACACCCCCTATTATCAAGTGGTGTTCCCCTACTACCTAAATTGTTTTCCTTGAGCTTTTTTTTTTTAATACAAAGAGGGTATATAACATGTCACATCTAGGTATCACATTACATAAAACATATATCATTGGGAACGTATCTGCTGTGCCTTAGCACACTAAGGGCTGGCCTAATTTTTTAAAAGATTTTTTTTGCTTAAAAACCTTTAAAAAACTTATTAATTTAATTTCAGATGAATTTTTTTGCATATTTTTATATTTACTTTTTTAAAATAAAAATTAAAAATCCAAAAAATCTAAAAAAAAGTTAATCCAAACAAAGCTTAAGATTTGCTATCATTTAAATTTGTACTAATATTTTACACAAATTTATAATTTAAATCATTTATATTATAGATTCGATCAATTACACTATTCATATTAAAGTCAAATTTATCGTACATAGTTAGCCACATAGTTAAATTTATACTAATTTAAAAATTATATGGTTAACGATGTTTAATAAATTTAATTTTTAATTAATAATATATTCAGCGAAAATTACAATATAGACAGTTAAAATTATGAAATTATATAAAAATTAATATATTTTAAAACACAACAAACCCTGATATACCCAAAGCACAGTAGTAACCCCTTCTTCATATCCTTCTTAGAAACACAAAAATTGCTCCACTTAATTAAAAAAAAAATTGCTCAACTTCTAGGTTTTAGCTATTGGAACCTCCTATTGTATAGCGCGTACAATGAATAAACTCTCTTGCGCTATTTTTTATTTAAAAAATTATATGTAATTCTATTTTAATAGTGGTGTTTAGTATTATTAAAATTAATAACTTATATATTGTAGTTTATAATAAAAGTTGTGGGTGTTTGGTCAGTAAAAATTGTAACTTATAACTGAAATAAAAAAAAATTATATTTTGTAACAAAAGTTGTGAGTGTTTAGAATTTTTTTATAACTAAAATTAATACCAAAAAGCAAAAAAAATACTAGTAAAAGTTTTCTCAAACACCCCCATTAAAGGCGATTAAATTGTATGGTCCAGGTTGCTCTGGCAGGAACTCTGGGCTGCCCTAGTTTGGGCCTGGGATTATATAACTAAGTCTTGTTTGGTAACGTTCATGTTTTTGTAAATTGTACACAAAAATATGTTTAATAATATTTTTAAAAAAATTATAAATAGTTTTCAAAATTTAATTTTTATTCTATTTTTCTCCTTTTACTACCTCCGGCCATCACCTTAACCACAAACTCCGACAACCGCCTTCGAATACCACATTCGGTCACTCCCTTCGACCACCGCTTTCAACCACCACCTCCGACTACGTCCTTTAGTCACCTCCTCCAATCACCATATATACCTATTGCCTTCGACCACCACATCTGACTTTTATTTCCAACCACTATCGTTACCTCTTGTTATTATTCCCGGCTAACACTTTTGATCACCACTATTCAGCCACCAACTCCAATCAACCACTCTAACTACCACATCTAATCATATAGTACAATGACTATTTATCATTACTGACTAATAACTCCGATCACCACCTCCAAGCACCATCTCATGTTGTCACATTCGATCATTACATTCATTCGCAGTTTTCAACTACAACTTTTTAAACATCTATATGTCAAACATGTTTTTGTTTTTTTATTTTTTCATAAAAATAAACAAAAATATATTTTTTATTTATTGTAAACAAAAAATAAAAAATTATAAACGTTATCAAACGAGACCTTAGAATTCTGTTTATTTTCGTTTTTTCAAAATTTTGTTTATTTTTTAATCAAAATTTGTACCTTTTCGAATCGTTTCAACAAGAGAAATTAGAGAAATATATTTTTGTCCAGAAAATTTAAAAAGTTTACCAAAAACAAAAATAAGCAAATAAAACTAACTTTTTAGTTTATTTTGCCTTATTTTTTGTCTATTATAAAAAAAATAGATTTCAATAAAAAATTAATTTTTTAGCTCATGTCAATGAGGTGAATCCAAGAAATTTAAAAGTTCTACAAAACGATAAAAAAACAAAATAAACTAAAAAGAAAAAAAAGCATAAATAAGCAAAATATAATAAGAAAAATAAGCAATTATTCCAAACCAGACTTTATGTGTATACATATACATAGATATTTATATATAGCTCTACATATACAAAAAAAAATTAGAGAGATTAATCGCAAAAAGTAATCTACGTTATCTGCAAACACAAGCGATTCATTTACTTGTAAATTCCCACATGCATATAGATAGTTAAGATCATCTTTTATGTGGTTGGCTATTGCCAACTTTATTTGTCTTTAATTTTTTTTCTCACACACACACACACACACACACACACATATATATATATATATATATATATATATATAGTGTTGAGATAACAATGCAATCCCAATTTGCAAACATGATTTTAACATTCGTATTGGATTTAATTTAAGGTAGCAGAAGCACATCCATTTGCCTGTATGCACCACCTTAAATGGCTCTACATTATTGCCCATTATCCCCAATTGCTGCAAAACAGTTCTGTCACTGTGACAAATGTGGAAAATCTAGGAATTAGTATGGATGGGATATCTCCATCTCTGCAGGCATTGGGTTTGCCTCAAACCCACATAACATATGAGTAGGAGCCAAGTTTGGCCATATGGACCCATTGCACTTGCATTGAGACAAACACCACACCTCAAAGTGTGAATATTTGAAAAATCATCCCATCTGTATGCATCTTAAGCATTGATTTAGTTTTAGTAGTATAAAATAGCTTTTGGAGTCCATTAGGGTATTGGGTTTTGACTGTTTCTTTAATTTCTAATGAACATATTTGTCTTCAATTGGAGGGGGCCACCTTTATACCATTTGAGAAGTAGATGTTAGAGGGCATAGTGGTGTTTGGCATTTTTTAAATTTATAATTTATAGATTGTAGTTTATGATAAAAGTTGTGAGTATTTAAAAAATACGCTAATTTGCAGCTGAAACTATTTATTTATTAAAAAAAATAATTATAACTTATAACAAAAGTTATAAGTGTTTGAAAAAAATTGATAATTTATTGATAAAATTAGTAACAGAAAATTAAAAGCTACCGTAAAAAAAACACCCTCAATTGGAACCTATTTTAAAATTTTTGTAGGGGCCATGGTCCTTGCATCCGTCACTCACAATCATATCTCATAGTTAAAAAAATAAAAAAAAATATATAGAGTGCATAAGAGGCTCCCCTATTATTTAAAAGTCAAGAAGATATGGTAAATAATTAGGCACGGTATTTTTTTTTCCTTTGCTAGTTAATGGGGGGAGTGGAGCCCCAGGGTTCAAACCTGGGTGATAAATGGGACAAGGCAGCTCATTATCACTTGAGCTAGTCACTGTTTCTCATGGCATTTTTTTAGATGATTGGAGAAGAATAAATAAGTTTTTTTTCCTACTTAGATGGGTTATAATCATTAGAAATTAAAAGAATTGAATTATTTAGATGATGAGGCCATCCTAATAAACATTGTAATATGTATTTTTAGAAGATTTAATTTGATAAGTATAGTTGTTTTCTTCCCTTGACTAGATTCCTTGTTTTAGTTTTTGGTTCCATGTATCTCATCTGGCACCTAACTTTTAATTAACAAGTCCAACAACTGCATGACCATTACAAGTAATGCCATGCAACATTAATTCCAAACAAAACAGGCTCAGTCTCTGTGTAATCTGACTATCTGAATTAATAAGCCAAAATCAATTTTCATCATTAATAATTCTTGAGCTCTTGGAAGTCTGATTCAAACACCTAAACATTTAAAAAGTATCCTTTTCAATTTACACACACAGAGACAAACACAGAGAGAGAGAGAGAGAGAGAGAGAGAGAGAGAGAGAGAGATTGAAATCCAATAAATTTTTATTGGTTTTGCTTAGAAAGTAAAGAGCAGAAGTGCAGGCTACAATGAAATCCACATTTCACCAACCAACAACTTTGTTTTTTTTTTTTTTTTGAACGGAACAACTTTGTTTTGTTCTCTCTCATATCATTTTTTTTAACGATTTAAGTAGATTACTGTTCTAATAATTTAAATAAAACAATTTAACAACAGAGTCCAAAATTTTAATCCAAATGATTGGTAATATTCTAGTTATTTCTATATGCATCAAACTAATTTCTTATGTCCTATCGATGTAGAATATAGTATCATAACAACTCTCACTAAAAAATATGACCTTCTCATCGCGTGACTTAAATTTTTCTCTTGCTTGACATTATGAATAAAAATCAATTAGTAGACATAAAGTAATAGTCCATTAATATACACAAAGTATACAATTCAGGAGTTTCTACTCGTGTGCGTGAGGAAGTTTTGCATGTAAAGAGGGTATTGCCATTTGGTACTTTCCTTGATTACTATTGGTTGATGAAGTGGGATCGTTCACTTTGATGTTGGTGTTTCATTCTACATTGAGGAAATATTATTATTTTATTAGAAGTTCGAATTTGTTAATTCAATCAACAAGATGAGTAAAAAATACTTATTCATCTATTAATCTAAGTTGTGAAGTTACTATATATATGATAGTAGTGTATACAGTTTGGACCAATAGAAGAGTGGGTACTCTTCACCCACGTTGTCAAGTGAGGGAACAAATTCATTTTCACTTATTGGTATTGGATACCAATTGGTATGCCAAGTAGTGTCATTCTTGCACCCATTTTTTTTTCTCTAATCCTCTA
This sequence comes from Heliamphora exappendiculata, assembly GCA_034768845.1. Lineage (NCBI taxonomy): Eukaryota > Viridiplantae > Streptophyta > Magnoliopsida > Ericales > Sarraceniaceae > Heliamphora > Heliamphora exappendiculata. The sequence continues at coordinate 8,536 of JAOTRH010054564.1, forward strand.
TTTACTTTACACAACTGTGAAGCCATTTATAGGAAGAAAACTGCCACTATACCATTTATAATAATTTTAAGTAAAATATTTAATTAATAACTTAAACCAATAATCTCACAACCCAATTTAAGAACTTAAACCTAAATTATTAATAATATCTCACTTATTTTTACATATATCAAACTAATTTTTCTATCTCCCACCATAATAAAGTTCCCCACCTTCGAAAACCAAACCTCTATAAATTAAATCCATCCATCCATCTTTACATCTACTCAATCAAGAAACAGAACTTCCTTTTCTTTTTTTCCCCCTTCCCAATCATGTCCAAAGATCAAGCAAAAAGACACATTCTGGAGAAGAACAGAGGGCAGAGAGAGAAAGAGAAGACGAACAATGGATTCTTATCAAAACAGCTGAAGAGAGTTTACCCAACCAGTCTCAGAAAAAGCTGTTCGGCGCTCTCTCTTTCTTCGCTTTCCTTAACTCTGTCGCAGAACTCGAACGATTCTTCTCTGACGGATCGTACGATCCCGTTGGATCAGGAAATCTCGTTGGCTCTGCGGCGAATTGCTCCTCCGGAAAGAAGGGAAGTCCCCGCGGCAGCGACGGCGGCGACGGCGAAATATGCTCAGCAACAGAGCCAAGAGGTCACTTGTGAAGGGTTGAAGAGGTGCAATTGGATCACAAAGAATAGTGGTAAGAGGTGGTTCTCATTCAAAAATTACAGGGACTTAGGTGTTTTCATATAAAATATTTTTTATTTTGTGTAAAGTTATTTTAGACTTTTTAAAATAAAATTATTTCTGGTGTTGAGGTGATACTTCAAAATCTATTTTTTTAAAATAAAAATTATTTTAATTAAAACATGCTACTAATACCATTGCCCTGTCTCTACCGTCGTAGTTGTTACTATATCGTCATTATCATTGTTGTCGCCATTACCATAGTCACTACAATCTCAACCACCGCTACCAGTCTACCACCATTACTATTGTTGTCGCCACAATCACTGTCGGTACCACCACCATTGCTACTATGGTTATCACCACTACCACAACTACTACCACCACCATCATTATCGCCGCCCCTCAATTGCCAACACTATTCTTATTCCTACCGCTACCACTATCGCCACCACCTCCTCCTCCATCTCTTCCTCCTCTACCACCACCACCACCACCACCACTCTCTCCATCACCACCATTACCACTATGACTTTTGATTCCATGCTGATACCATCATATTTACCACTGTCACTTCTATTGCTGTCACTATTACTATTGTTGTTATTACCACCACTATTATCACCACCACTACTATTGTTAATAGAAAAAATAATTTATATTATTTTTTAAAAAAGTTAATTTTACTATTTTGATGTAAAATATTTTTTTTTAAAACTATCTTATATTGTTTTTATCAACTAAATATTAAAAAATAGATAATATATTTTATTTAAAATTATTTTACATTAAAATAAACGAAACCCTAATAATAACTTATGTATTTTTAAAAAGTCAAGGTACCTTTTATATTACACTCCACGTTTTAGTTTATAAAGACAAGATTGGTGGGCCATACACAACCGTTGTATTCAATCCAACAAATTTGTTGTCTACGTAAGGAATAAAATATAAGGGGTAATATGGGGTGTTTGTTATGTTGCTCATTTTTATGTTATACAATTAATTTATTTTAGTGATTTGTTTTTGGAGGGTTACTTTTGTTGTCTTCGTATATTACTTTCAATGATATGAGTAAAAAATATAACAAATTTTGATTAAAAAAAAACAAAAAATAAAAATATGTCAAATAATCAAATGAGGTACATTTACGTAAATTATTTTCATTTTCTAGTAATTTTTTTGTTTTTTGATAAAAAAATTAATTTTTTAATTACTCTCGTCAAAAGAAATTTAACCAAAAGAAAATAGAAAAGTGACAAACATAAGCAAATAAGCTATATTTATATAGTTTATTTTCATCCTTGGCAAAATTTTATCATTTTTTTTTTATCAAAATACTTTGTCTTTTCCATGGCTCTTATCAAAACAAACTCAACTAAAAATTATGACTAAAAAATGAAGAAAATATTTAAAAATACAAAAATAAGTCAAAAAAAATCTCATCCTGGGCCTCAAAACTTGTTGCTTTAAAGTCTCCAATCGCATGGATGTCTCTAATAAGTATTTAAATATGCAAGAATAGTGCAAGACATACACCATCAACAAACCATGTTAATGATCATGTTTTGAAGAATTTAGACAATGCAACCAAGTATGTCTTGCACTATTCTTGGTGATGGTGCAAGACATGATCATCAACATGGTTTGTTGATGATCATCAACATGGTTACAAAGTGCATATAGTATGTACTATTAATATGTGCACTTAGTAGTTCAATCATGTTCAAAATAACTAAGATTTTAGTAACATACTATATGCATATAATCAAAAGTTAAAATTGGAATAACTAACTGGTGCATTGTGCACATCATATATAATTAGTTACGAATATACACACTGCCGTCTAAAAAGACTATAAGCATAATCTAAAATTATCATATAATCAAAACTAACATTAAAATAACTAAAAAAAATGTGCACACTATAGAATTTTTCTTTCGAATATGGAGCAAAATACATCCTATTAAAGAAAATATGGACCAAAAAAGTAAAGATAATGAATGGTAGTCAAATAACTTGCTTAAGCAAATCTTCATATACTTTGTTTTTGAATCATGGGTTTTTATGAGTGATTGGCATTGCTTAAAGTAGTAAAAACTTATATATTGTAATTTATAGTAGAAATTGTGAGTATTTGATAAAGATTATACCGTATAGCTGAAATAAAAGAAAAAATTAATATAATTTATAGCAGAAATTTTAAGTATTTAAAAAAAATTATAACTTATAACTAAAATTAGTAGTAGGAAACTAAAAACTACTAGCAGTAGTTTTGCCAAACACCCTTATAGTGGTGGTTGCAACTGCTCCTCTGCTTCCGCATCATGGATAACGAGGACTCCATTGTACTAGTTGTTTCTTGCATTACATTAATCAAAAAACCAATATGAGCAATTGGCACATCTATTATACGGTCTTGTATAGAATTTAACTCCAAAAACTAGCTTTTAAAGCGAGAGTGCCCTCGCGCTTATGTATTGTACTTCACTTTTGTATTCAGTCGATGGGAAACTTCGCTTCACACTCTCCTCCCTCACGCGCATCGTGCTCACTCGGCAACACCTGCCATGTATAGGCCATGGACACGCACTTTACTCATCCTTGATACTCTGACTCTGATACTATGTTATACGGTTTTGAATAGAACTCAATCCCAAAAGTTAACTATTGAGGTGAAGTTGACCTCATGCTTATATACTGCATATCATTTTTGTATTCAATCAATGTAAAATTTCATTTTGCAACATCATGTAATTTATTACTTGATTTCTGCAATATTTCAGAAACATCTTGCCCTACTTTGCTACTCTACCATGCATATTAGCTGCAAAAAGAGCAAAATGGCATTAGGTAATAGGTAGGCTATATGCATAATTAGAAGTCATTAAGTACCAAATTAACAAGGAAATATGCCATTACCATCAATATCGACACGCGGCACGATAAAAATACAGCACAAACACAACTACGCATCAATTTTTAAAAAATACTGGACGTCCATAACATGTTAAGAATTTATATCATTGCAAGTCATATATTTGAATGATTTATTCAAAAATAATGAATAAAGTAAAACATATCATTAATTATACTAAAAGGCAAATATTTGATCTTGTAAATATTTCAAAACCTAAAGTGTATGATATAACGGATTTAATTTCTTTAGTTTAGACACATTTAATAAGTGTTAGACATACTGTTGAGTGTCAAATTTCAACACACGTGTCCGACACAATACAGATTTTTCCATAAAAATTGCATATTGGAAAAATACTAATAAGTTTGTTATTTCTCATAGATAAAACTTATGTACAGTTTCACGACGATTGTTGGGGAGTTCCAGTTTATGATGACAAGTAAGCCATTTCTCTCTTCATCTTATTTTTCTCTAATATTTAAATTTTGATGATGTTTCTTCCTTGTATAGTCGAGATCAATCCAAATGGCTTGCAAAATGAAGAGTTAGTCTTGAATGACAATGGTGTAGTGCCCGTCAAAAACCCTCTAATGATCAAGTCAAATTTCTTATAGAAGAATAAAACACAAAATTAGAATTTTTGAGAAGATTAGAGAAGGAAAAAAAGCAGACCCGGTTCCTCCGTATTCTTAGGCTTTTATAGGGAGTTTTTGGTGTTGCCTAAACTTATGGTGCGCCCACATAATTTGTCACGTTATCTGTCTACTCAATTAAATGAGTTTAATAAAATTCCTACACATCAAATTTAAATTCATGTATTTTCTGGAATAAAATCTTAGAATTAACTAGAAGATAATGAAACAGTCAATTGTTCGAGCTGCTAGCCATGTCCGGTATGTTGATGGACTACAATTGGACAGAGATTCTCAAGAGAAAGGAACTTTTCAGGTAAAAACATCTCTGTTTTTCTCACCTGCACTGCCTCCGCTCCAAATTTTTCTGAAGCATTTATTATATTTTCAACCAAAATTTTCAATAAAGTGACTGGAGGCTTAAATGCCTGTTACTTTGTAATGTCTAAAAAATTTAGTTTTTAAGAAATTTAATTTTTTAAAAAATAAATAAATAAATAAAGTCAGGTTGTTTAGAATAATTATTTGTAATAGTTTTTTTGATTTTTTGCTTCTTTATTGAAATATCTAAAAATAACATTACTTTTAACTTTTAAGTTATAATATTTGGGATATTGCCATAATTTTTTTATTTTTGTGAAATAATGCTAATTTTTTTATAGTGATTTTTTTTCTTTGTTTCTATTTTTCTTTTTTTCTTTTTTCCTGTTGTGGATGGAAGCGCATCGTCAAACCACATAAATTCTATTTTTTGTTTGAATCGCTTAATTCCTTTTAGGATAAATTACATTAACCTTCCCTGATATTCACAAAAATATCAATTATCCTTATGTGGTTTCTGAAATGCCACTAACATCTTCTCAACTTTAATTTTTGTATCAAATTAGTTTAACTGTTAAATTTTCGTTACTACTTTAACAGAAACTATCAAAACTCACTAAAACCAAATGGGAGAAAAGGTTACGGTAAAGAGAGAAAAAAAAAAGAAAGAAAGCAAAAAAAAGGTCTTGGTTTTGGTGGATTTTTTGTGCCCTGATTTTTTTTTTTGCTCTTTCTCATTTTTTTTTCTTTCTCTCTACTCTAACCTCCCTTCCCCTCCCCTCCCTTCTGATTTTGGTGGTTTCCATTAAAATAGTAACGGAAATTTAACGGTTGAACTAATTTGATGCAAAAATAAAATTTAAAAAGAGATTAGTGACATTTTAAAAACTATGATTGATATTTTTATAAACGTCAAGAGAGAGGTAGTGTAATTTACCCTTCTTTTTATTATTTGAGTAAACTGAAACCATCTTTTTTACTTTCTTTTTTCCATAACATGATTAACACAGAGAAGCTTTTGCTGGATTTGATCCCAACACTGTTGCAAAAATGGGGGAGAAAGAGATAATGGAAATCGCCTCCGATAAAACAATAATGCTAGCAGAAAGCAGAGTGAGGTGCATAGTAGACAATGCCAAGTGCATAGTGCAGGCAAGTTTTAGCAATTCATACATCTCTTCACAAGGATTCCTCTGGAAAATATTATTAAATACTCTTGAATTACAACGTGACAATCCTCATGTGATATTTTTAATAAATAAAAGAGTTTGATACACACAAGTTGCTCGTCTCTTACTTATTCAAAACATTTTTTATTACATAATTGAATAAAATACTACGTAGATAATACTATATAATGCTTCGAGACTACTAAATAGTTACTCAAATTCCTGTAAGGTTTCACCAACACCAACACTGTATTAACTCAGGGGCTGAACCAATTAAGGTCTAGTGGTAACTTAAATGTTTAAATTTTAATTCATTATTATTCTTATATTTTTATTATACATTATTTAGAGACAGAGACAATATAACATCAGTTAGGACATATGCTCTTAGTAAAAATATATAAATTACATTTTTATAATTCATTTTGATTTAATTGAGCCGCATGCTTATATTTTTATATTTTTTTCTTCTATTATTTAGTTTGTCTCTCTATAAAATTACAATATGCCTCTTAAATATATAAGCGAAGAACGAAACTGACTTTTCATTTTCCAACTTTATTTTTTATTTTTATTCAATTTTTTCTTTTTCTTGAACTCAGAGATAAAATCCGTCCAGATCAATTATAAAATTTTTGTACTTACCAATAAAAATGTTTAAATTTTAGTAGTTTAAAAGAGAGAAAAAAAAATTCAAAATTTTGTTGTGCTTAGAATTACGTTACCACCGTATTAAATTTCTGAATCCGACACCGCGATAACCGATACACATTTGAATGAAATGCAGATTGTGAAGGAATTTGGATCATTCAGTAGCTATGCATGGGCCCATGTGGATTACAAGTCAATGATCAACAGATACAGATACCCTAGAAACGTTCCTTTGAGAACTCCGAAAGCAGAGGCGATGAGCCGGGACTTGTTGAGACGCGGATTTCGGTTCGTCGGACCGGTGATCGTTTACTCATTTATGCAAGCAGCCGGGATGACGATTGACCATCTTGTTGATTGTTTTAGGTTTAGTGAGTGCGTGAGCCTCGCAGAAAGACCGTGGAGACATGTCTGACGTGGGCAAGCTGGGTCGGGCCAAATCGAAGAAGTAATTATTCGAAAGTCACGTGGTGTGCCAATGTCTTTTAGACACTACACGACCACGTGGCATCCACCTATATTATAGGGGTCCACATATTATGTTGGTGCCCAAAAACACTAGGACGCAACGTGAATTTACTCATAAGTCACCGAATAATTTTCGTGGCAGAGACAGTGGGTGACCATTGACATGTATTTTTTCTCACTTTTTTTAAATATTTGTACAAGTAATTATAAAAAAATATATAATTTAGTTTATATGTACTTTCCTTGATTTTTTTATATTACTAATAAAAAATAAAAAATATTTTATGTACACTTTTTATGTAAAACCCCGTATTTTAGAGTTTTGCTATAGATACATGTAATTTATGGATTGAATATGAAAAAAAAAATGTTGGAGTTCTGATTTATTCTGATTTCAGTTTTTTGAAATTAGAGCTTTTAATTTATCCTAACAAGGGTTTTATCCTAAGGAGGATGGTAGAGGTTTCAAAATTTCAGTCACTTGCTTTGTTTTGAATTTTAGAGTTTCACTCTCTATTATATTTATTTCTTTATTTTCTTGCCTATCAGAAAAAAACACTTAAAAAAATAATAATGATGGTGATTCCTAAATTATGATGATAATAAAGTAGTAATTGTTTTGTATTGTTCAGCAATGATATATTTATATTATCATATAAAGACAATATGTTATTTTGGTGCGAATACCAACTTGAAATCGATTCAATTTTTATTATTTCAAAATTATTTTTGAAATGAACTATATTTCTATTGTTGTTCTATATTACTATATTCGCTCATCTAATAATTATTTGGCACTAAAAAGGAAAAAGATTCCACATAGTTGTTTTAATTTTTACCCATACTTTTTTTTTCTTCAAATTTTATTTTTTATTAAAATTTTTAAGACACGGATCTCTTAACTCAGCAAAAAGGAAACTGTCCCGAACCCTACCAAATTGGAATATTAGACATATGAGACACCAACTCTAACCCTTTTAAATATTGTATTTAATTTAATTTTCTTTTTAATTTAATATTTTCATAATATATTAGATATTGCACACATATAACATGCTCCATAGACGTTAGTGTGTATGTATGTATATTATATATATATATATATATTTTTTTTTTATTTCATGGTTGAGACCAAAATATTGTGCACTACTAGTTACATTTCAGTTTTTATATATGCACAAATTTAAAGAGAGAATCAAATACACTCTTTTTTACATAGGGTGACTCCTGCATTTCATGAGAGAGAATATATTTGATTTTGCGTTTTGTATCTATGCACATAATAATTTTCACTACATTTATATTTTTATATAGATATAAATGATTAAGGACAAAGTTAAGCATTTGTAATTATCGTATTATGTATAATATTTTGAATAATGAGCACTTTGAATATCAAATCAACAAAATTAATTAAAAAATAAAGTAAATACTCAAAAAAAAATGCACGTGGTTTGGCATTTTGCCTACATCAACCCGTAAAACGACAAAAATATTTTACCATGCAAAAAAAAATATATAAATGGACTCAAATTGTCTCTCTCACTCCCCCACTTTCACTACACCAAGAGATACATACAAACACTTATATACTCAGTTCTTTGTCCAACAACTAACCTTAATCTAATAGAATAAACTGAATAATTTATTTATAAGTATATATTAAATAAAATAAACAAACTTCTAACTAAATTTAACAAAAAAAAAAAGAAGATAAATGCGCAAATAAATTGTACAAAACATGGCACAACCCTTTCTCAAAAGAACAATGTCAGAGACGGAGTGATAATCATTTACTAACCTTGGCTTTTTGTTTTTTTGCTTATTGTTTACCCTTTTAGTTTTTTTATTTTTTTATATTAAATATTTTTACATATTTTTTAAAAAATATTATAACTTTTATTACACACATATATATTTTTTTAAATAATATATTTAAAATTTTTCGTCCAAATCTATCAAACAACTTCTTTGTGACTTTTTTTTTTTACTTGTTTTAGTTTTTTATCTTTTAGCTTAAGGTTATTTTTTGTATATGGTTCACCAAATAAATGTTTTATTTATTTAATTTAAAATAATATTAAACAAGAAACTTAGCTTAAACCTAAGTTATCAAAGAAGGCCAGATATACACATACACACACACAAATATATACATCAAAATATTAATATAATAACCCTGAATTGGTGAATTTGGTTTATTTGAATTTGTAAAACTTTTATTTTTAATGAATTTTTTTCATTATTTAATCAAATTATTATACTTTTTATACTTTTCTCGTTGAGACGTGTCGAAAAAATAAAAAAATTTAATCAAAATATTAAAAAAATTTATAAAAAATAAAAATAAACAAAAATAAATAAATAAATCAAATTTTATGATATTTAAACTAAAATAAATAAAAATAAATTAATAAGTCAATAAATAACGTTTTTCCAAACATGCCAATGTATTCAATCAACACATGACTATTATATATTCATAATTTTATAGTTATTTTTTTATGTTATGGCGGCATGATTATAACTTATCATAACTCTGTATTAAAAAAAAATGGGTGTGACATTTAAGCATTAATTGAACGTATTATATCAATATATTAATATTAATATCGCTAACTAGTTAATAATTTCTGGAATATATCAAAGATTAGCCTGCCACGTAGATTGCCATCCAAACCATAATTATCTTGTATGTTGCTCGATTCTTGAAGGATGTTTGGAATGTTTTAAGGTTTGGCTTTTAGCGGTGTTTTTTTTTTTTTAGAAAAAGAAAAAAAAATAGAGGAGTTGGGATAATTTGGTTAGAGTAAGTTTTTGCTTTTTTACATTTTGTTAAAATCTAATGTCTTACTTTTTATTTTTATATTACAATGTTTAGGACGACAAAATGGTTTTTTTATCTTTGAAAGTAGCGGTAATTTTTCATTGAGGGTATTAACGAATTTTTGGTATAAAAAAGTCTCTAAACTTTTTTTATTTATTTATTTTTTATAATGATAGAGGAACCAGTTCAAGATAAGAGCCCTTTAAACCTACTCTTGGCGTGTAAATATCTGGATATTTACAATTACTCGTAAATCACTTGTATTGATTTAGTCAAAACGCTTTTAGTAGTAGTCAAACTCAAGACTTTTGAATTTACCGTTAGTTATAGTAACGGCATTAAACGGTAGGACTCTTGTTTGGTATCGATTTGGTCAGAGCGTTTTTTGCTGAAATCGATATTTTTTTTGTCTTTTTTTGTTTTTAGCGAGTTTTTTTAAAAATATTTTTGTTGTTTTGACTTTTCATATGGACAGAAATCTAAAAAATACAATCATTTTTCTCAATATTAAAAAAAATAGTAAAGATGCAAAAGGCGTATAAAAAAATATAGTCATTTTTTTCCCAAAAAAAAAATTAACCGTTTAAAATGTGAGTAGTCTTTTTTTATTTTGAAAAGGGTATTAAAAAAAATTAGTGAACTTTCAAAAAAGCTAAATAATATACTTTAAAAACTATTAGGATAAATTACACTAGCCACTCCTGAAGTTTCTGACAAAAATAAAAATCTCCTATGTGATTTTACAAATTGCACAAACCTCCCATCAGGTTTGATTTTAATATCAAATAAATTCAACTGTTAAAATTTTCGTTGAACTTAATGAAAAATCACTACCCCATTCCAAAACTGTCCTCAAAATCATTGCCCCCACCCAAACCCACCG
>JAOTRH010054575.1:0-19083 GCA_034768845.1 Heliamphora exappendiculata
CTCCGGTTGGTTTGAAAAACTGCTGCTTCAGTAATCCCACTGCTGCCGAACAGTGTTTGGGATTTTCAAACTTCATGGAAACTGTTGCTTCAACAGTGCTTGCGAATTGGCGACTGGTGGTTGGTTGCTCCGTTTTCTTGAAGCTTGGGAAAAGCCACTGCCCCTTGTAAACCGAACCTGCTGCGGCTTGCTGTGTTCCGAAATTGCCGCAGCTATGCTTGCTGCCGGCGGCTTCCTGTTTATTTATTTATTTAACCAGAAAAAAAAACTGGAGAAAAAAATTATTGTAAAGCAATAAAAAAAAACTTATTCGCGGCTAAAACCACCAGAACCACCGCGGATTGCCGCCACCAGCCACCGTCGTTTCTTCCCTGTTTTTATTTTTTCTTTCTAATAAAACTAGAAAACAAAAACTTAAAAAAAAAAAATTACATCGAAACCTATGTCCCGTAGGCTCATATTCAATCTAAAAAACTTATTCTATCACGGTCAACCCCGTGATTAAAAAAATAATCAAATCATCATCCACGCATTCAATCAAACATGAAAATAATATATGATTATAAAACTGAAATTTAGAATGCCTGTAAAATAAAGTTAGTATAGTTCTAAACCTACTCGGTCCCGATAAATCATAAACAAAAAATAAAATAGCTCTGATACAAATTTGTTAGAGGCAATACTGCTAAGATTATTATTTTTGTAAAACGATTTTCAATAAAAAATTAACTAGATGGGCAAATGTCGAAACGGGCTCCAGATAAAAATTTTGACGTCGAACAGTCAAAAATAAACCCGTGCAACCAAAGTTAATTTAAAAGAATATCTCTTGTAGATCTAATTTTCAACTACGACTTGATTCAGAGGTGAAACTCCAATCAGATCTTCTGTTGTATTTTCTTTCGCGATTCTTGAACGTAGTGTGAGATACGATCCTTCGTTTCTTTTGAGATGTTTTTTCTTTTCTATTCGTATCTTGAGTTCGGGTTATTACAATCTACCCTCCTTTTAAAAAATATATCCTTGAAATTTACATACCTTGCTTGAAGAGATGTGGATATTTTTTTTGTATATCCTCTTCTCACTCCAGCGTGACTATGCCATAACACTTTTACTAAATGAATGACTTTGCTTAGCAGAATTTGTCCTTTCTTGTCTAGTATCCCTGCTGGCTTCTCTTCATATGTGAGGTCGGGCTGCAGGTCGATAGGATGCGCAGTTAACACGTGTGAAGGGTCTTGCATGTATTTCCTCGGCACCGAAAAGTGTAATACATCATGCAGTCTTGCTAAATCTTGTGGCAGGACTAATTGGTATACTGTGCTCCCAACTCTCTTAATGATTTCATATGGTTCAATGAATCGAGGACTGAGTTTTTCTTTCTTCCTAAATCGCATAACTCCTTTCCATGGCGATATCTTCAGGAACACACGGTCTCCCACTACAAACTTCAGGTTGTGTCTCCGATTATCTACATAACTTTTCTGCCAGTCTTGCGATTGCTTCAATCTCTCTCGGATTAACTTAATCTTGTTAGTGGTAATTTGAACTATCTCGGGTCTAAGCAACTTCCTCTCTCCGACTTCTTCCTAACAAATTGAGCTTCGACATTTTCTGTAGTGCAACGCTTCGTAAGGGGCCATCCATATGGTTTCCTGAAAACTATTGTTATATGCAAACTCGATCAGTAATAAATGTTCCTCGCAGCTTCCAGCAAAGTCTAGAATGCATGCTCTAAGCATATCTTCTAAGGTCTGAATTGTCCTCTCCGATTGACCGTCATTCTGTGGATGAAAAGCCGTGCTAAACTTTAGAGTAATCCCCGATGCTTCTTGTAAGCTTAGCCAAAACTTGGACATAAAACGTGGGTCTTTGTCCGATACTATAGAAACTGGTATTCCATGTAGCCTAACGATATCATCAATATAAAGTCGTACAAACCAATTCATAGAAAACGTCATCTTTATTGGTAGGTAGTGAGCTGACTTCGTCAACCTATCCGTAATTACCCAAATAGCATCATTTTCCTTGGGTGTTCGAGGGAGTCCGGTTACAAAATCCATGGTAATATATTCCCACTTCCACCTGTGTACAGGTAACAGTTGTAATAATTCTGTCGGCTTCTGGTGTTTAATCTTAACTTGTTGGCATACTAAACATCTTGTCACAAAATTCGCTACGTCCTTCTTCATCCCACTCCACCAGTATCTTTTCTTTAAATCTCTATACAACTTCGTACTTCCCGAGTGCGTGGTGTATGTTGAGTTATGCGCTTCATCTAAAATCAACCTCCTCAACTCCCCATTATTGGGCACATACAATCTGTGACCAAACCACAATATGTCATCTCAAACTTCAAATTTTGTCTTTCCTTTACTTGCTGCTTCCGCCCTTATCTTATTCACTTGATTATCTGTCAATTGAGCTGCTCGAATTTGATCTAATAAGGTTGGTCTTACGTTCAGAGTTGCTAATTGGCCTTTATTCTTTCCTATGGCAAGATGGGCTTTAAGCGTTCGCATTTCAAAAAAGGACCAGCTCGTACCGCTCGTAGATGCGCTATTTTTCTTAATGATTTTTGGCTTAGGGTATCTGCCACGACATTAGCCTTTCACGGATGGTAGTGAAACGTGCAGTCATAATCCTTAATTAACTCCATCCATCTCCTTTGCCTCAAGTTCAACTCTTTCGGGGTGAAAATATACTTTAAGCTCTAATGATCCGTAAAGATCTCATAAGGGATGCCATACAAATAATGTCTCCATATCTTGAGCACAAAGACGATTGCGGCTAACTCTAGATCGTGGATAGGTAATTCTTCTAATGAGGTTTTAATTGTCTGGAGGCAATAGGCGATAACCTTCCCATGTTGCATCAAAACGCAACCCAAGTCTTGGTGTGACGCGCCACTATAAATAACAAAGTCCTCGTTGGCTGACGGAAGGGTAAGCACAAGTGCTGACACCAGTTTGGACTACAACTCTTAAAAATTTCATTCGCATCCGTCGAACCATTCAAACTTGACATTTTTCTGAGTCAACCGAGTCAAGGGTTTCGCAATCTGGGAAAAATTTCGAATAAAACGCCGATAATAACCAGTTAGCCCCAAAAAGCTTCGTATCTCTATCACGCTAGTTAGCTTATTCCAATAAACTATTGCTTCTACTTTTGTTGGGTCCACTTGAATTCCTTCTTCGAATATAACATGACCTAAAAACACTACCAGGACCAACCAAAACTCACACTTACCAAATTTTGCAAACAACTTGTGCTTTCTTAGGATCTACAAAGAAATTTTCAAATGTTCCCGGTGTTCCTCCTCACTATGAGAATATATCCAAATGTCGTTTATAAACACAATTACGAATTGGTCTAGAAAGCTACTGAACACCCGATCCATCAGGTACATAAACAGAGCAGGCGAATTCGTTAACCTGAAAGGCATCACCACAAATTCATAATACTCGTAACGAGTCCTAAAGGCAGTCTTCGGTATATCTAATTCCCGCACTTTCAATTTATGGTATCATGATCCCAAGTCTATCTTTGATAACACTTTAGCTCCGTAACACAACTTACATCGAGTACGACTCCCACAAGCGATCATGCATCTCTAAACTAGCCCAACACCGAAACTGATTTCAAACATTCTCCACCTCTGTCTGGAAAGACTGTCACTCCCCCTTTTTGAACTACCGAAAACTAGCTTATTACCACATTCAAACTGTCACGCCCCAAAGTCCGGGCCATGTGAAACATCTGAAAACAACCAACAACAACACCAGCCGGAGAATACACTCTCAAAAATAAATCATATATGCAGTGTATATAAAAGCCAAACGGCAACATTACACGGCTCCAACACCCGAAAACAACATGTTATAAGCATACATGTAACAAAAGAACAAAAAGGGAAGACTACAGCTCTTCCACCTCTCTAGCACCTCCTAATCAACCAGCGTGAATGGTACATGAAGAAAAGCAAATCCCACACCGTGAGCCAAGGCTCAGCGGATTCTAAACAACACATGCAATATAAGCTAAACATGCTCAATAAATGAAGTGCAATTTTCGACTCTCTTTCAAGCTAATAAAACAATTTGACAACCGTATTATATCCCGACTCACCAGAGGCAGAAAACCATTTTCACATGCAAGGGAAAGCGAGGATAAAAAACGTCTTTCGACTCATCAGAGCCTTAAAAACGATTCTATTACGACTCCCGTAGGCCGTTAGTACAGTATTTCGACTCTCGTAAGCCGATAATATAGTTTTTAAGAAAATTGGTCTATCCTCCCAATACGCAGTACATGTAATTCATGAATACGTACCTCTTTAGAACCTTGTTTCAGCCTTCAGATATCGCACACACACCCACACCCGTGCCTCATCAGGATCTCGTTTCAATCCGTCAGATATCGCACACATACACACACCCGTGCCTCATCAGGATCTCGTTCCAAGCCGTCAGACATCACACACACCGGCTTTTACAGCCTACCTCATACACCCACACACGCACACATGCATCATCAACCAGGATTTACATCTACTGGATCACACATTCATCTAAATCATTTCACACACATATGCAAACCTAAACTATGATTTAAAGCATATAACCATGTATCAGCACGACGCTCCACAAACCACGTCACATGCCTATAAAACTCTAGGTTTTAAAGCATAAACCACGTTACACATAACAATATCACCTTATGTAATTCACTTACATATTCCGTACATAAATAAACAGTTATAAATATGCACATAACCATATAAAACCACATCACGACGCCACCGTCAAAACTGACATCCACTCACGGGACAACTCACATGACCACCACTGGCCCAAACATTTCCAACACGGTCATCACTGACCCACGACGCTCACCCGCGCCAACACAACCTAACAGCAAACCGCGCACCCAATCGTGCATCAACAAGCCGCATATACCATGCACATCACCCACGGGGGCGACACTCAAACGCACACTCGAGGCCACGACACGACCCCCGAAACCACCACACAACCAACCGAACCCCAAAAGGAATCCATAGGTATTTAAATCAAGTAATTCTCATAAATTAATCAATTGAATACCAAAGGACACCAATCGGAAACCAAGGAACAAACTCAAAACCACAAACCACCAGCCCACAGCTTCAGTCGACCGAACCCCACCTCCAGTCGACCGAACACCCTATTGGAAAACCACGAAATGCAAAAACACACGGTTTAGTCGACCGAACCCCTCGGTCCAGTCGACCGAACCCCATCGTTCAGTCGACCAAGGAAGCGAAAATCGATTCTAAGCTTTGGGTTTCTACATCCAAACCCCGATTCGAAGCCTCCGAACTCCAAACCAGCATCCGAGAACACCCACACGCATAGGCCTAACACCGAGACCTCAAAATAAACTTTTGATACCAAATTCCATCCACAGAAATCGCCGAAACAAGGTTTTAAATCCAAAAACGCAACTTTGAAACAAACGCAGATCTACAGCAATCTACCCATTAAAAACACACATGTTTACCCATAACACCCTTATACAGTAGTAGGATCTAGAATCCTACCTTGGTGAGTTCAAAACTCGACATCTTGAACCACGTGCAAAATCGAGGTTCGCTAGAATTGAAATCTGACCGGATGGTTGCGTAGCCCTTGATGCCAATACCAATAATTCGCAGTCTCTTCCTTAAAAACCAAGCCCCGGGCCCCTGAAAACTTAGAGAGAAGGCAGAGAGAAAAAGGGAAACTTCTTGAAGAAGTTTCAAAAAATATCTTTATGAAAATATCTAACTCCAGATATTTATAGGTCTCCAAAATATCTTTTTTTGAAAATTTTCAAGAATCGCACCACAAAGGCCTGCAACCCCAGGAACCTACCCCGCATGCATATCTAAGCCTGATCTACATCAAAAGCATATAAAACATGTTACAAAGAAGACACATAACGCGCGTCGAAAAACACCGAAAAAGAAAACGGGTCAGGGTCTCACACAAATGTACATCGAAAACTACTTTTCAATCAACTAACGACTACGAACTCGAAATCACATCACTACTTTGTGTTATACCACTCTAGCCTTACGACCATCAAAACTAATACTGCCACTTGAACCTAGTGAGTCACTAGGGCTAAACATACCGCATAGACCAAACGCTCCATAGGTATATGCTTACCCATACAAACCCAATCACAACCCTCGTCATAACACAATATGCATTCACATATTTCCTTCATGTACGTACCACCCACCCAATAATCCTTTAATCGAACGGTACTAACTCCTGATTCTAAAATCTCTTACCATCATCACTCAATCCCTTCACACATTCTCTGCTACAAAATCGAACCAAGAACCTCTTTCTCACTTTATCTATTTCATCTTACCTGCATTTTATCAAGACACTGGATTCACTCAAAGCCAATTACAAAAATCATACCCATTAATTCGTATAGTCTCACTTACACTTCCACTATTCTCATCCAAGTACTTATTCATCTCACGTACTCACACTAAGTTGCTACGCAATTCTACCAGAAATAACAGAATTATATTACCCTTTAACTTCTCATACATAGAGTCCACACATTCCCATAAGAAAATTCTTTCTCTATACAAATAACACTTACACACTAATCTAAACAAGCCTGACCTAACAAGTCACATCACAAAAGATTTTTGAAAGCAATTACCTTGTAACTCACACCGATACCACAACAGAAACTGAATACCAACTCCACAAGAGTTACACAGTCTGAACGTCAAACGAATATAAATCTAAATATTAAATAGGTAATAGAGATCAATCAATTGATAAATGAATGATGATTCAAATGATTTAAATCCTAATTAAATTTTATTAACTTCTAATTTTTAAATTAACAAAGTTTAAATTTCATCCAATTAATAAATCATAAAATTTAAAATGCTCCCAAAATATTTAAAATTATAAATAAAATTCAATAACTAGTTAAAACTAATCACTAATCAATAAATAAAAATGAGAAAATTAAAACTAAATCAACCATATCATTTATCAATCAATAAAATATTAAAATTCATAAATATTACAACCGCTCAAAGGCCTGCAGGTCGCCACACGCCACTCACCACCGTCGCAATTCGCAAGTCATCGTCGTTACCAGTCGACGCCGTTGCCGGTCGCGGCTAGTTGCTGCCTGAGTTATCCCCATCTGCCTTGCTTTAGTTGCTTGCTTGCTTCGGCCCCACTTCACAAACTCCGAAACTCGCACTCTCATAGTCGCACTCTAGCAGAACAACTGCACTTCGCAAAGAAAACGGCTATAATTGTAAATCAGTAAGTTGTTAGGGTTTCTAATGACTAATATGTAATGGAATGGATTATGGACCAATGGTATTGCTTATTGCGGGCTGAATCTCAACACTGAAGCGGCCAAAGCCCAAGGTTGAGAAGGGCCAATAGGAAAATTTGGGGGCCAGTTCAATACCTGATTATGAAAAAAATAAAATTGCTACCTCTTTAAAGAAAAAAAAAAATAGAAGCTTGGGGGCCTTGGCCCCTGACCACCATTACCTAGTTCCGTCGTCAATGGGAGGTCTATTTAAACTTTTAAAGAAAGAATGTTAAAAAGAAATTTTCCAAGTGTATATATATGTATATATTATTTTTATTGTTTGTAGTTATTTTTATTGTTTGTAGTTAAAGTTAATGGTGTATAAATATTTGATTTGTTGATAGCACTTTATTAAAGCAGTATATATCAACTTTTATTAAAAGCAATTAAAAAGACAAGTCTCTCAAGTAATTACAAAATTAGTAAACTAAAATTATATAAACTTGTTAAAATTTTAAGAAGACTATAATTATTAAACTTAAAAGTTTTGAAGCCCTGGCATGTGGAGAGGCCTTAGACAAACTTCTTAATTACTTAAAGCTTCAGCCGACGCTTCGTTTTTTTAACTTTGATATTTTTTTTATACATTCACCTTGTCTCTAGTTTAACATTGGACTAGACCGATCTAGTTTAGCTCATTTTGAATTTTATATAGGTCTGTTTTGATTATTTAAGTCGTTCATTTTATTAGCAATTTGGTATAGCTATGAAGTAGAAATTGTTGGGATGTTTTCAGTGTGTAGAATGGTTATTTAAAAAATTAAGTTAATTGGATATTATTAAGTATCTAAGTAAATTACATTTGTGTTTAAAATAATATCTGTGAAGTTTAGATACCATTCATTTTTTTTTATAAAATTGTCATTTGTTCATACACTTAATGATATTCTATTAATTTAATTTTTCATATATATTGTTTATACACTGGAAACAATAAAATAATCAACTCGAATTATCAAAAGTGGCATATTTTGGGCCCAAAATGAGCTAAATTAGACAAATTCAGTCTAATATTGAACTGAAGAGATACTTATATCATATATTATGATCACTAAAACTTTCACACTTAAGCTCTAATTTTTTAGTAGGGATAATGCAAGAGATCAATCGTAAATATCCTTAAACTATGTATAACCAAAAAATTATAAAAGAATTGAGATCTCAAATGAATTAAAAAAAAGGTCAAGAGAAAATAGAATAAATCAACCACTTTACAACTTTACCTTAATTTCAAATATAACTCTAATAGTATTAGAATGTTTCCCAAAATTTTTAATAACTTTATCACAAATATTTTTAAACTATAGATTTTTTTAATTAAATAAATAATTTAACTTAAACAACTAATTAATGCACTTGCGCTTACTTTTATATGAAAATATAATTACTAATCACTATATAGACTAACGTGTTAAATTGAATAAAATTTTAGTAAAAATTTACCACAAATACAATAACAATACATTTAGTCATAACAATACATTTGTGACAAATTCTTTTTTTATAATAATTTTTATTATCATAAAAGTTGGACTAATTGGATTTAATGACGAGTAAAAATTAACATCACTAATAATACTTTTAGTCACAACATATTTGTTGTCGCTAAAATTATTGTCACTAATTTTTTTACACCAATTTGGTTTTCCCTCCACAAATTTAGTGACCAAATTTATGTGACAAGTAAAAAACTTGTATATCACAAAGGCATAACAATACATTTGTGACAAATTCTTGTTGTCACACAAAGTTGGTCAAGTAAAATTTAATGATAACTAATAAATGTCGTTGATAACTATTTTTTAATCACATGTCTAAGTCGTCACAAAAATTATTGCCACTAAAATTATTTTCACGCCAATTTTATTTTTTGCCACACTTTTAGTGACACAATTTATGTAACAAATGAAAAATTATCAGAAAAAGTCATGGCTTAACTTTATTAATGACAGCTTGGATTTTTGTCACAAAATATTTACTTTTAGGCTCCGTTTGTTTTGACGTAAAATATTTTACTTATCTTTCATTGTTTGGTTGATAATACTTATGAAAAATATTTTTTTTAGTAAAATATTTTATCTCATTAGACCAAATTTGACTTATAAAAAATTAATTTTGAAATTGAGCTTTTGCACACTTTCACCCAATTTCTTCACCAAATTTCCTTCATTGAAATTATTTTCCAAATGTTAACAAAATACCAAAAAATACAAGTAAAAAAATTTATTTTTATAAAATTATTTTACATGTAAAATATTTTACGTCGAAACAAACCGAACTTTGATGACGATTTTATGTTTTTCACAATTTATTTTGTGGAGGGTGATAGTGATTGCAACAGGGAGAGGGCAACGGTGGGAGGGCGACAATTGAGCGAGAGTGACGGCGACGGTGAGAACCAAGTGACCAACTAAACCTGATTACAAATTAATAACACCGACAACGGCAAAGCTAAGAGAAGCAAAGAAAATCGCGGCAACTAAACCAAGCTAATTGCAGATCCTGATGGCCATAAGGGAATTGGGTTTTACAAAATGCGAGAGTTTTGTGTTTTATAAATACAATAATATATTTTACTTGAGTCCTACTTTGAAAAAGATAAAAATAATTGCATTAGGACCCAAGTATTGGTTCATGGCCTTTACCTAATTTCTTTTTGAGAATATTTAATAATTGATTTATTTTTTAATTATGGCTAAATCGAGTAATTAGATGTCTCTT
Source organism: Heliamphora exappendiculata (assembly GCA_034768845.1). Classification (NCBI taxonomy): domain Eukaryota; kingdom Viridiplantae; phylum Streptophyta; class Magnoliopsida; order Ericales; family Sarraceniaceae; genus Heliamphora; species Heliamphora exappendiculata. The sequence goes on from JAOTRH010054575.1 coordinate 10,114, forward strand.
AAGTTTTTTTTATATAGCATTTCATAACATATACATAAATGCTCATTTAATGATTTTTTTAAAAAAAAAATCACATAGTATCAATTTTATTAGGTTTATTTAGGGGTTTTTAAATAGGAATTCTATACGTAAGATTTGTAAAAAAATTAGTCATATTTTAAATTTTTTTTAAAATTAAGTCTTATTTTATGTTATTATACCAAATATATCCCTAAAACTAATTTAAGTAACAACTAAATAACAAAACTCTAGCCTTGTCGCCGATCTTCTCTTTCTTTTTCTTCGACATCAACCCCACCGCCGATCTCCTTTGCCTTCTTCTTTGGCCCTAACCACGCCGCCGATCTCCTTCTTCTTCATTTTCGACGCCAACCCTAACACCAATTTTCTCTTTCTTCTTCTCCAACGCTGATTTCTTTATAAAAGCTTGAAAGTAAAATAAATATAATTAAAAGAATAAATAATAAAATAATTGTGTATGTACCTCATGTATGTGTTTAATTGAGAAATTAAATTCTAGTAAAAAAATAAAATAATAATAATAATAAATATACCGAACATATTTTAATTTGGCCAAACTTAAATTAATTCTACCCAATTTTTTTTTATGAACTTGAGTTGGACCCAATTGGCCCAACAAACTAATTGGACCCAACAAGAACCAAGTCTTGAGCCCAATTAATTTAAAGACCCAAATCCATAATCAAGGTCCGCTTCTTAGAAATTATGCACAGAACTCAACCAACTCATCTTCAAAGCCCAAACAAGGCCTTGTAATTATGCACAGAACTCAACCAACTCATCTTCAAAGCCCAAACAAGGCCTTGTATGCATATGCACATATTTTAATTATTAAAAATTAAAATTTTAAAAATATATAATTTGAAATAAAATAAAATGTTTATATACTTTAATTTAATTAATAAAAACTATATATTCAAATTTCTAATTAAAAAGTCCACTTTAAATAATTGTACAAAAAGACTTATTTTAACACGTCTTTTATGTGTTTATATTTAAATATTGTGGTAACATTATAAATTATAAAAATTAATATGTCAATCATAAAATCACTAATTAAATACAATTCTACGAGGAAAATGAGTATTTTTACACTTTAAGTCAATATTTTTAAAAAAAATGAAGTATAATTATAACGTGATGAACCAAAATAAAATATTAAATAAAATCAAAAACACCAAGGCCCCTAGTTTTTGAAGTGGCCGGCCCCCTTGCTTGTTAGCACAAGAAATGTAAGAAAAAGGACGCACACTCATACTCAAGTGCCTTACACATGGATGCATGCATTGGATGCATGTCTTACACCACCTTACCCTTTCATCATGGTCTCCACAAATTTAGTTGCCACAAAAACACCTCCACCCCACCTTGGCCGAACACCACCCCTCCCTATTCCCAAAATTATGAAATTTTGGCTAAGTGTTCTAGTGTTTTAGAGACAGAAAAGAGTTCCTTATTTTCTAAGTGGTAGAGGTGCTCTCTAAGGTATTTCTCCCTTAAGCTTCTTCTTTTTCTTCTCAACATTCCAGCCCCTAACCAAGGTAGAAATCACACTCCTATACCTATATTTTTCATATTTCACACACTCTTTGGCTCAACAACGCAAATGGGTGCAAGTTCCATGTTTAAACTCATGAAATAGAGTTTTGACCACAAATTACATCTCAAATAGGCTACGTACCAATTTTTAGACAATGTTATGAAGTTTCACTATTTAATTTTCCAAATTACACAAGCTAAAATTATAATTCCGGACTATTTTAATTATGTCCTTTAATGCCTAGGCTAACCCTAATTGTGCTTTGTTTCCATGCCTTGTCATATTATGCTAATTTGTGAAGTATATTGACACGAATGACATGCTTGAGTGTTAATTAATGATATACTTTGATTAATTATGGGTATAATTGTTACATGATGTATGAATATAATCATTGGTTCTAGCATGACCACTTGATATGATTTTGCTCAATCTCATGTTGATCACTTGTTAATCTCAAAGTCAAGCATGAAAATCTTAATATGTTGAAAGTTTATATTATGGCTCATAAAATTTGTCATCATGGGGTTTGAGATTACGGACCACATAAATTATAATGGAGAATGAAGTGAACCTTAGGATTATGTACCTTTCGGATATGTTCCATGAAAATGATCTTTTGGGGGAGTACCCCATGCAATATGTTCTGATTTATATTTTGAGGAAGTACCTCGTGATGAAGGAAATGTTTAGATGGATAAATTGGTGTTAGAATATTCTGTTAGGGTAAATATACTAAAAATCATATTTTAGTACCTAATTTCATTTTAATAAAATTATTTTTTTATTTTATGAGAATTTTAATAAGCAATCTATGTATATCATTTATTTAATATTATACATGAATGTTCTTTACCCTGTACAGTATTTAATCTGGTGTGTAGTGTACAGTTTACATACAGAAGATCAGATTTTAGGTTTTTACAGAATATAAGTTTTATGTTCACAGTTTAGATGGAAATAGACATACCACCGGTACAATTGTAGCACAAATTTTTAGTAGACCTGTTTTGGTTACGGGGAACAGATAATAGCGTCGTCTATTATTTCGACTCTCTGTACTAGTACACCTTGTGTGTATTGAACGGAATACACTGAGATAATTAATTTTATACTGATTATATAAATTAATTCGCACCGAAAGTTATTATGAATAGTGCTTATACTCTTAATTTCGAAATAGTTATTGATTTGCCTATTTTGATATTCCTTATTGTGATTAATTAAAGGGTGCGATCTTATATAGGTCTATATTTCTTGTGAGTTGAATAACAGTATTATTTATATGGTAAATATTAATTATTGATAGAATTCACATTCCGAATGATCGGGATTGACGATATCCCCTTAAGAAAGTTTATAAGTTTTAATCGGGTCAAACCCTACAGGTGGATTTGATTATTCGGCGGTCAAATAGGTTAAGTAGAAGGGTTTAAGGAATTAAAAGATGCCGATTAAACTAAATTATTAGTAATTAAATTTAATTGGCAGGTATCGAAAATCTTAACGTGGGGAGAAATGTTAAGTATTTAATAACAAGAGTTCAATGCAAGATGGTTTTGAGATTGTGGGTTAGAGTACAATTATAGTTATTTAGTGGTATGAACTGTAATTTAGTGTTTTATAGAAATTGCAGAAACCGCTGCTAGTTTTCTATAATTGCAGATATCGTTATGAGGTTTTCTTAATTACGAAAACTGCTGATACGTATCTGTATTTCACTAAAAGTCTGACTCATAATTACTCCATAGGTCCCTACTGTAGCCCTATAAATATGCGGGTAGACTGAACTAGTTTTATAACTTGTTTTCAAGACTAAAGCTATCCAGGTTCTGCCGGTACGAGTTTTCGAAGGATTATAACCCACATTATATCCGGAAATTGTATAAGAAAATACAGTAGAATGTTTGACCAGAGTTCCAACTTGGAATAAAAAACGTAGTTGAAGATTTGATTTGTAAAATGTATTCTTCTAAATTAACTTTGGTTGTACGAGTTTTAATTTTGATCGTTTAACGTCAAAAATTTTATTTGGAACCCATTTCGGCATTTTCTTGTCTAGTTAATTTTTTACCAAAAATTATTTGCATAAATAATGATCTTTGCAGTTTTGCCTCAAACAATTAGTATCATAGCCATTTTATTTTTTATTTTTGGTTATTAGGGCCGGGTAGTTTTAGAACTGTGCTAACTTAATTTTGTAGGCGTTCTAATTCCAATTTTATGATCGTCATATTATTATTCATGTTTGATTGAATGTCTTTGTATGATGATTATTAAATTTTTAATCATGGGAGTTGACCGTGATGGATTAAAATTTTGTCTATAATTGAATATGAACTTTCGGGATATAGGATCAATGTAATAGCTAGTTATCTATTTTTAAATATTTGTTTAGATTATTTTAAGAACAGATTAAATATATTCAAGAACACAAAGAACGATGAGGTATCAGCGGTAGTTCCAAATTTTTACGGGTCACGGATCGCGGTAAGTTTTTAACGGTTTTAAAAAGTTTTTTCGGTGAGTTTTCTACAGTATTTATGCATTAAAAACAGTAGCAAAAATAAGTCAAAAACAGCAAAAAAAATCATTAAAAACAGCGCACCACCGGCGGCTTTACCTGCGGCGGGTTTGATGATTTTTCAGATGATTTTTTGGACTATTTTTTGAGCAACTTTTTAGGCATAAAATAGAAGTAAACATACCTTAAAACACTGTGTAAAAATCATAAAAAAAAAACTTGGCCAAATAGTGCACAAAACAGGCGGCATAACAACAGTATTCCAGCGGCAACGACGGCGCTATTTCGATGCTATTTTTGGAGCTGTTTCGGAACTATTTTTGAGACGTTCTTTGAAGCATCATGTAGCTGGATATTTGAGCTATTTTTTCAAAAAAAAAATAAAAGCGAAAGAACCACTGAAAAAAGTCCAAACAGGCGGCTGTTTAGGGCAGCAGCGCAGCTTTCCGGCAGCAGCAGGTTCGAGCAGTTTTTTGGACTATTTTTCAGAAATTTTTTTAATGAAAAATATTACTTTTTGAGAGTTATTTTTGGGTATAAAAAGCGTCAAAAACAGAGTACGAACGAGGCGGCAAAAATCTTCTGAAACCGGAGGCTAGGGGCAGTGTCGGCGGCACAGTGGTGGCTGATGGTGGTTCTATTATTCCTGGGATATTTTGATCGCTTTCTGATATAATTAAAGACTGATATATGATATACTTGTATATCACACAGTATCAAAAAATTCTAATGTAATCAAGATACAAGAATCAGAGACGAACATGACTTATTACAATTTATCCTTTACAAGAGATTGAAACACTTCAGCGTGTCACTTTAATCATAAAATCGAAATTTATGCATATCGTATTTATATATATATGAACTGCGTGGATGTTGCATATCTGTTTTATTTATCCTATTAATTTAATTAATTCAAAATTTTAGTTTTAATTAAAATATTTTGTAATAGAAAATAAAATTAAAATTTTTTAATTAAATAAAAAAATTTAGATATTTTATTTTTTACAAAATATCACGTCTAAGATAATTTTTTTATAAAATCGGATATCTTTGAAAAACATGGAAATTAATTTCAGATTTTGAATTGATTAAATGAAAAATGTTTAATCGAGATAAATTATTATTTTTCAAAAAATGTATGACGAAAAATAAAATAAATAAATATCTTTTATCAATACCTTAACTGAAAAGCTCAAGAAAAAATTATACATTTATTAAATTTTATTTGTTACGCATTTAAATACGAAAAGATAGTTTAGCAAATCAGAATCTTTGAAATTGTATACATGAAAATATGTTTAATTTTTTCAAATCGTGTGGTTTTCGAAATTAATAAATTTATTTTAATTAAACAAAATTTTGTAATCTTAAAAAATATTTTTAAAATCTAAGTACTAGAAAAAATTTATTCACAAATAAATCATGCGGTCTCTATCACCAGTTTGTAGGTAATGCAATTAAACCATGCATATTGGCAGTAAGGCATTTCTCTCCATCGGACAGATTAATTGTGGTATTGTAGTATAAACCTTCTTTAGGGATAATTCTGGATAATTATTAGGGGGATTAGTTCTCTATCTGAAGGGTTCATTGTGAAATGATTGATTTGCGATTAGGTGATGATTAACACTTAGCTGTATATAATAGTATCATCTCCATCTAAATCACTGCTATATATACTAGATGGAAACTATATCAGTTATTTAATTTTACTTGGTATGGTTAGTTGCCTAAATAAAAAAATTAATAAGAATTAATTTGTCTAGTCATACAATGGATAGTAGATATTATCCCATTGAGGCATGCTATTCACAAGGTACCAGGCTGTTGGCCAATTTTTTTTTGAATGGTAGAGGGAACCAAATTAAAATAAATTCAAAGTATTACTTGTCATAATTAACGGTATTTTTAATTATGTGATTCTCATGATTCAAATAGCTTTCAACTCACTCGTTTCAATACTAAAAAAAAAAAAAACAAGCTCATAGGACCAAACTATGTTGACTGGAAACGAAACTTGGACATTGTCTAAACTCTCAAGGATTACAAGTTTGTGTTAACAGAGATATGTACACCTGTACCTGATGTAGGAGCGACCAAACAGGAAACCCACGCCCATCAAAAATGACAAAAAGCTGATCAGATGGCTCGCGGTTACATTTTGGCTTTAATGTCAAATGTTTTGCAATATCAGCATCAGTCTATGCCTAGTGCCTATGACATGATTATGAAGCTCAAAAAAATGTTTGGGGATCAAAATCGTCCTACTGGGCAGATGGCCATGAAATCTATAATGAATGCAAACATGGTTAAAGGCACCCCAGTTAGGGATCATGTTTTGAAAATAATTAGTCTTTTGAGTGAACTGGAGATCCTTAGAGTTGAAATTGACGAAACAACCCAGGTCGATATCATACTCCAGTCACTGCTTGAAAGTTTTTAGCAATTTTTCCTGAACTACATCATGAACAAGCTCAGCTTTTTATTGGCAGAACTTCTTAAGGAACTTCAAGCAGCCGAGGGTATTCTTAGGAAAGCTAGGTTCTATGTATGTGGCTAAGAAGGGTTCTTCATCTAAGCTGAAAGGAAAGAAGAAGAAAAGGTTTAGACACAGGGAGGCACATCTCCAAAAGCAGTTAAGGGACCAAAAGCTGGTGTGAAGAAGCCGAGAGACAAGTGCTATCACTATAACCAGTTTGGGTATTGGAAAAAGCAGTGTTTGATTTTTCTAAATAAGCAGAACAAACAAAGTAATTTCTATTCACTCGTGGTTGAAACATGTTTAGCAGTGTTATCTATCGGTACCGAGTGTGTAGATACGAGAGTCACTAATCATGTTTGCAATTCTTTGCGGGATTCTAGAAAATCAGGCAGCTCAGTGATAGAAAAATCTACTTGCACATTGGCAATAATACAAGAGTGACAACAATTGCAGTAGGAGGTGTCATTCTCAGTTTTAGTAGGAATATGATACTTCTTCTGAAAGATTATCTTTATGTACCTTAGATTAGAAGAAATTTATGTACCTTCGATTAGAACAAATTTAATTTTAGTTTCGAGCTTAATAAAGAACAATATTCTGTTTATTTTGGTTACTTTGTGGTTATGAAGAAAAATAAATATTTTATTTGTTCTAGTATATTGGTGGATGATCTGTATATCGTATCTTCTATCTCTCCTATGCTGTAACTAACTGAAATTAATAACACATCAAATTTACCATATAAGAGAAAGTTTCATTCTTTAATGAACCAAACATTTCTTTCGTACTTACGCTTCAGTCATATGAATCTAAAAAGGATAAACAAATTGGTAGCATATGGAATTTTGAATTCATTAGAAGTTGAGGTACTTTCGGTCTGTGAATCTTGCTTAAAAGGTAAGATGACCACGAGGCTCTTTTCGATTAAAGACTATAGAGCAAAAGAATTGTTGAAACTGGTTCATTCTGATGTGTGTGGTCCTATAACAATTCGAGTTAGAGGAGGCTTTAAGTACTTTGTTAGTTTTATTGATGACTACTCAAGGTATGAATACATTTACCTGATGCACCGTAAGTCTAAATGCTTTGAGAAATTTTAAAAATTCAAGTCGGTGGTGGAGAAGCGTATGGGTAAAAGTATTAAATCACTACAATCCGACTATGGTGAAAAATACCCTTTTGGAGAGTTTAGGGATTACCTGTCATCAGAAAGACTTGTACCCCAGTTGACTGCACCTAGCACTTTGCAGTAGAATGGTGTAGCAGAAAGAAGAAATATGACTCTTATAAAGATGGTAAGGTTCATGATTAGTTATTCAGGATTACCCAATTCATTTTGGGGACTCACTATAGAGACATCGTCTTATATTTTGAACTTGATACCTTCTAAGTCAGTACCTTTTACCTTCACAGAATTGTAGACCGAGCATAAACCTAGTCTAAAATACATTCAGATTTGGGGGTGTCCAGCACGTGTGTTGAAAGGGAATGCGGGTAAGTTAAAATTAAGGACAGAAGTTTATTTCTTAGTGGAGTATCCCAAGGGAATGAATAGTGGCCTATTTTATAATCCTAAGGATCAGAAGGTCATTGTTAGTACTAATACCCGATTCTTAGAAGATGATTATATTATGGACCACAGGCCCAAAAGCAATATTGTTCAGGAAAAATTAAAAAAAAATACCAGTAGAATGAAAGAGGAACCACAAGTCACTGATATTCTATTACCTCGTCGCAGTGTAAGGATTGTCGGGATAGGTGCAAATCAAGAACATGGTGCTGATGCACTGGGTTCAGATTCTGCACAGCGCGTTACTACTAGTACATAAACATAGGTAGTATCTCGTCGTAGTGGGAGGGTTATTCATCAAACTGATCGGCATATATTTTTGGGAGAGTCTTTTGGTAAGATCCCTACAAAACTAGATTCTGAGCCCTGTAATTACAGTGAAGAACTTCACGGCAAAGATGCAGATCTTTGACAAATGACTATGAATTTTTAGATGAGATTTAAGTAATTCAATCAGGTTTATGAAATTCTAGAACCACGCGAAGGGATAAAATCCATTTGATGCAAGTAGATATACAAGAGGAAGAGAGGAGCAGGCGGGAAGGTTGAAATCTTCAAAGTTAGGCTTGTTGCAAAAGGGTTCACTTAGAAAGAAGGAATCGATTATGAGAAAATATTTTCGCCACTAACAATGTTAGAGCCCCGCAGCGGAAAAAGTTCGATTAACGACGTCGTAACCGTTAAAAATGACGTTGTGCCATTTTCATGAAAAATAATAAAATAATATGATATTTTATGATAAAATATACATTTAAGAAACTTGAACAAGTTTCTTTGATGCCGAACAACGATCCGAGATGACCTAACGATCTTCTCACGTATATCCCGAC
>JAOTRH010054585.1:0-19082 GCA_034768845.1 Heliamphora exappendiculata
GCTAATTACAGATTTACAGCAATCATATCTAAACTAAAAAGGAAACTGCTGATTACATGGCTAATTACAGATTTACAACAATCATATCTAAACTAAAAAGGAAACTAAAATATTCAGCCAAATCTACAGCTGATCTGATTGACATCCTTTACACCCCACGGTCTTCTCGCAAGAGGCTAATGGCATAAGCTCCCATGATTGATTAGCTTCCAAGGAATCCATCTCAATTTGCATGGCTGTGACTCACTTGGGATTCTTGAGATCTTCATACATAGACAGGGAAATAGGCACACACCCAATTTTGCCAAGAAAAGCATGATAGGAATCTGAAACACCATTATAAGATACACACATGGAGATCGGATGGTTTGCAATCACGAAGAGGATAATGAGAGGTGGGTGTAAAAACTAAAAGAGGGGAAGAAATACTTGAACCTAGATCCACAGACCATTCTAGCATAGGCAACTGCGAGTGAGGGTAGCAAGAGTACGCCTGCAGGGGGAGAGGCCCATGTGCAGGTGGAAAGGGGTGGTCGACCACCGATGGAGAGTAAAAAATAGGAATTGGGCGAGCACACAGTGGGGGAGGACATTGATACATAATTAGTACTATAGAAGGGAAGATCCTCATAAAAGGTGACATTAACAAAGTGAAACATGTGATGAGACACTAGATAATAATATCGATAACTTTTAAACATTGTAGAATAACCCAAAAAACACATCTAAAAGATTTATCATCCAGCTTAGAGCTAGTGGGACGACGATTTTGGACACATCAAGTACATCATAACACCCTAGGCATAAGAGGAAATAAAGTACAATCGGGCTGAAGAACATGAAGAGGAACCAAACCGTGTAGGATTCGACTAGGAGTGTAGTTAATGAGGTAAACTGCTGTAAGGACATCCGTATTGCAATAAGACTTGTGTATGCCACAAAGGAGGCAACGAAAGTAAGAGATATAATATGGAGGTTCTTACATTTTGCAACTCCATTACGTTTTGGAGTGTAAGTATAGGTGAGTTGTTGCAGGATATTCTGTTGAGGAAGGGTGGAACGAAAAGCATTAGAGATGTTCTCACCACCATTATCAAATAGGATTTGTCGAACAATTGCATTAAACTTAGTTTTGATAATTGGAGAAATTGAATAAAAATAGGTAACACATCAGATTTGTTTTTGAGTGAGTATACCCATGTGCATCTAGAATGATCATCAATACAAGTCATATAATACCATTAACCAGAGAAAGCAATAATAGGAGAAGATCCCCAAACATTAGAATGAATAAGATAAAATATGTGAGACACACGGTGCATGCGAGGAATGTTACTTGTGTGAGTATGTTTAGAGAATTCGCACTCCACACACTGAAATTTATGATCCATACTAAGTCTTAATTAATAAAGAGAATAATAAATACAAATATTGAAAATTTGCATGTCCTAAACAGGCATGTCATAAATTCGAAGTTTGAAGAGAAAAAATCTAAGATATAGACTCAGGCAAGACATACGCTCGATGTGGAAGGTGGTGATTGTGACAGTGCTCCAAAGTAGTATAGCTCACCATGCTTATATCTCCTGCCCATCATCATGAAGTAAAGAGGAATGACACAGGACATTTGTGATCTTATCGTGCTCCAAGCAATATTGGATGACTTGGGAATTCATGGTGATGGGCCTAAAGTTGTGTCGAGACAATATGGCTACTACTAATATTATTTATAACCCAGTGCAACTTGAGAGAACACAACATATAGCAGTTGACATACATTTTATTAGAGAGAAATTGAGTAAGGGTTTCATCTGCATGCCTTATGTGAAATCACATGATCATCTAATTGATATATTCACTAAAGGATTTAGCGGTAAAGTTTTGATCTCATTGTGTGCAAGTTGAGCATGAGAGATATTTATGCACCGACATGAGAGGGATTGCTAGGTTACATGTTATATTTTGTCGGGTAATTATGTGTCTTTACTCTTCTAATATATAAGCCATTGATGAGGGAGAGAACCTTTATTTGCATTCTTTCATCTATTTGCTGGTTATTGCTTCTCTCTAGATTGTTCCCTTCACTTTTCCCTTCTTTTTTCTCTTCAAAATCTAATTAGGATACATAAGAATTTTGTGTGGTTTTATGCCCGTAGCATTAGCATAATTATACAAGGTCTCGGGAGCCAATTTTGTAATTGTGTAAGTTCTACTGTTATAAAAAAACCCCCCTTGGAAATTAGTTTACTTCAAGTAATTCATTGTGAAGTATCTTTTCTAACAATTACTTTTCTAATCCCGTAACTACCTGTTGAGTGTATTAATTTATTCAGCTTCTATTCTCCCTTTTGTTTCCTCTTTCTGTGCTTTCCTTCCAAACTTTCTTTCCCATCAACTATCTCAAGGTTTCTAAGGATGACATCACTTTCGGTATCAAAGAAAACCTGGTTTCTAATTATCATTTTGTACACGAGTTTCATATGGTTCGGCTTACGAAACCAATTTTCCAACTAAAGATAATTGTGTAGAAATAGTATATTTTAGGAGCTCACAGGATCCCGTAACTCATGGATCACAGGTTATAAGGCTTAATTTGTTTTCCTGTTTTAGTTTTTCCCTTCTTTGTAACCCTACATTACTTAATATAAATTCATAAGGCCATCCCTAGATTGTGAGCCAGCTTAGTCTTTATCAATGAAGGCTTCCAATCTCAAATGACCATGATTAGAGTTCATAACCCCTTTTCTTGGTGATGACTTGAGGTACTAAACGACATCTGAAAGCACTGGCAAGAGTCATTCATGAATTGACTGACAACCCCTACAACATATGCAATGGTATAGAATAGTTTCTATAACATTGAGTCATTATTCGTAAGAATTTATACAAAGAGATTTGTTTCTTACCTTAGATGAAGCTTGGATGAACCAACTTTGAGTTTTCTTTTTTTCTTTTTTTTGGTCCTTTTGATTTTCCTCACTTTTTCTCTAACCAAACACCTAAAATCCATAATAGTGGCTCTCTCTCTCTCCTCTCTTTTATCCTTTTATTTCTTAAATTACCAGGAGTGATACATGTCCTCTTCTCTTACAAGCTTGACACCTCAAATAGGAAAGTGTCATCCTTCCAAATGAGGTGTATGCTTCACTACTGACTAATCTTCTTGATTAATTGTAATTAATCATGGCCAAGTCTATATGATTGGTTTGACTAATCTCATCTGTATCAGTTAATTACTTTACATCACTAAAAACATTGAGTCAACTAAGCACCTTAATTAAGATATCGAAATTCATGATATTATTTAAATACACACAAACTACAAATTCCAAGTGAACCATGTGAATTATTCTTAAATTTTCACATGCTAATGCAATGGAAGAGCTTCTTGAAAGTAAGATATAAGCATACGTAAGTTACTAGAATATCATTTTCAAGTTACCTAATAAAGGCACAAAAAATTGATAAATATACATATATATCATGCAAAGGAATTCTTAGGCAATGTTTGGTTTAATGGAATGAAAGTTAGAATGGAATTGTCATTCTTTGTGCCACCACCACCACCACCACCATTGCTGTCGCCACCACCATCTCGCCGAAACCACTACTCATGCCGTTGTCACTATTACCATTATCACCTTCGCCTCTACCAATGCCGCCGCCATCGTCCCCACCCCCAACCCATACGCCCACTTAATATTTTATGCGTATATATATGTATATATGTTTGCATTTGTATGTATATATATGTGTATATCAAAAAATAAAAGGGCTTTTGTACAAAGTTGTATTGGAATTATATATATATTAAAAAAATGGAAAGGGTATTTTAGTCAGTTCTAGGTAAATTTCATTTCATTTCCGACGTCATTCCAACATACTAAACATAGAAATTGGAATGATAATTCTATTCTTCCACTGCCTCTTACATGTCACCATGCATTGAAATGGAAATTGCTAGTCTTACCTCGCTTCATTCCTGACTCATTTCAATCTCGATTCCATTCCTGGATAAAATCATACCAATGAACCAAACACTATTTTAGGGTATTTCATCTTTCTTTTGTTCAAAAAGTTTGCTTATTCAAACTTGTCTTGTTTCATGATTAAAAAAGGTAAGGATATTTATCTCGTATCTCATCCTCCCTTTCTCACGCGTCTATTTTTGCCAAATGATTATGTGGTCGCACCTTTACAAAGAAAATACTTCTATTCCTCAAAACTTGGTCCTTATACTCTAAATTTTGAGTTAGTTGTTCATTGTATATCAAATACCTAGTTATATAGTTGGTAGTCTAGTACATGGGTCATGCAGATGCAGATAGTACCACAAATTTCACAAACAATATTTTTTTAGAAGGTGAGAAGGATATAACAACCAAAGTATTAGTTATCGTGAATTGAACTCGCTTTTGTTCTGATTAATTAGTTCATGGATTAGTCAGCTTAAACACCATAACTAGTTTAAGAATGATGAGTTACTTGGTGAAGATATACGTGACAACTCGTGCTTATGAAAAGTCACGTTATTCTTTCTCTATTATTTGTAGTCCTAGCTTTGAATATTTACACCTCATTTTTTTAATCTAAGGCGTGTCAAGGCTAGTGCCACTTTATGCTACTTATATAATTATATTATGCCTCGTGCTTATAGATTTGGACACACTTCATGCTGGGAATACCTCTTGCTTGAGGTGAATCATCTCTTGCTTAGTTGCTTGCTTATTATGCCCACACTTCCTACTTGCTTTAGGTGACACATATCTTATCTGGACCTAGTATGGACTCCTCCTACTTAATATATACCTCATGCTTTTGTATGCATATGTAAACAGAAGATAATTATAGGGGAATGCATTCTTTTATTGAACTCTACTCAAAACATAAGAGAGAAAGGGTGGAAAACAATATTTTTTTTATTTGTAAATGATCTTCTATCACTTCTAGTGTTTTCTTTATCATCTATTCTTCTTGAAATGCTCTTTAATGATGGAAACGATGATATTTTTATTCCCGTGTTTTCTAAAAGTATCGAGTATTAAACTAGTGTCTGCTTGTGGGCAGCTGAGAGATGTTGGGTGCATTTCCTTACTCCTTTCCAAAAAGCAATAGGGAGATCTGCATCAGAATTATCAGACGTCATAACAGGAGATTCATTACCAGATGGACTTCTGGAGGATTCCGATGGACTAGTATAGGATTCTTAAACGGGAGTGGCAATGATGACTATTTAGGTTGCTCACAAGTAGTTTAATCCTTCTGATGTTGTGAATATGTCTTCAAATCGTTTCCATCCAATCGTCCACCAATGTCTTGTTGTTTCTCTGTATCTACTGACTATTCTTTCTCTCGCTCACCATGACTAGAATCTGTTTGAGTGTAAAAGCAAAAAAAGACTACTGGGACTCTTCTCAGGTAAAAATGTCACAATCTCTTACTTATTGTGATGTGTCCCTGAAGAGCTGGTTGAGGCAAAGGGAAAGAAGAGAGACTTGGTGTTCCAAAAGTTGAATCCATGCTAGAACCTTACAGTTGCTTTGCTTTCCTCACTGGCTATGTGATGCATTTAGTATGTACCTCTTGTGTAACACTGATCACAAAATGTACAGCAATAATACTTGTCTCCTTGAACTTCTTCTGTGCTTTCAGGAAAACTATTTTTTGACATCCTTTCCAAGATTTGTACACGTTAGACAATGTCCAAGCAGATAGAAAATACTATGGATGAAGCACGAGAAAAAGAATCCAAAAGATGAGAGAGATTCTGGAAAAAAGAGGAGAGGAAAACAGGTGCTGCACACAGAGGAGGTGGCATAAATCAAAAAATGAAAAAGAAAGATACTGGAAATAGAGGAGAAGCAGAGGATGCTACATAAGAGAAATAAAGGGTTGAAGAGGATTCCTTCATTTTGAATCATATGAGAAAAATGCAAGAGAAAGAATAAAGAGCAAATCTGTCTCGAGATATGGACAACAATGCTAAAAGTGGAAGCTATGTGGAAATAGTTAAAGCTTCTCTTGGAATAAAGATTACATTAGCAGCTAAAAGCTAGAAGTTAATAGAAAAGAACACACTTAAAGTCATGCTTGTCTGACACATGCATTGCCCGCGTAAATGCAATAAAGTGGCATCTTTATGCCTTTGGCATATCTAGCCTAGTAAATCATATGCCTTGTTTGGACCCTAGCTTAATTTGTGTGACCTGAAGTTTTTCCTTTGTGCCTTGCTTTAGATGCACCTCAAAGAAAACATTTTCTGCCAACAGATCAAGTATCCTCCATAAGTCTGAAGAAAGTACATGAAATCTGATGGTTCAGAGCTCTTGAGAGCGAAGAAAACAGTAGACCTAAAGATATTATTTTTTTGTCAAAAACACCTAACTTTGGCTGATTTAAAATAAGACGCAATATCTAGAATGAGAAAGATGCACCTCCATAACTAACAATTTAAACATCAGAGAAACACTGGTATTTATCATTATGTGTGCACGCCCACATCAATGCTTTGAATTAATGCCAGTTTTTTGCATTTGCACTTTGTGATTGTCTTGGACTTTGTACTAAGATAAATTGTATTGTTGCATTTTCAGATAAGAAATCTTATCTCGTTTATAATATTTTGTGGATGTTTTGCTGAATTGTTTTCTGTCAATTTTAACTCATAGGCCATATGTGTATTAAAAGAAGTTGTTCGGGTTGCACCAAACTTGCCTGATCCATATCATACCCTTGGCCTTATTTATAGTGCAATTGGGGATAAGAAGAAAGCTTTGAATTTCTACATGCTTGCTGCACATTTGAGACCAAAGGATTCATCTCTTTGGAAACTCCTCGTTACTTGGTCCATGTGAGTTGCTTTTTATTTCATCTTTGTGCATTACAATATTTGATGTCAGAGGCCCCCACCCAACCAACCCCCCGGATATAGTAATTAACAAAACTATTGCACCCGGGGTGAAATCATCCAATAAATGCACCCAAAAACCTTACTCCAAAATTAGTAAATTTGCTATATTATGCTAATCAGTCTTTTTATTGATATTTTCGGAAAAGCAATTAAGGATTCATATGATCTCTTCTTGACTTGGGTGAGAATGGTAGAGGAGAAACAATAGATTTCCAAGTACAACGGACTAATATCGAAGGATTACCAATAACTCCTTATCTGTTAACATTTTAGTGTTTATTATTTGTTGGGAAACGCAGCTTCAATAAGAAATTGGGGTTTGATTTTAAGTTAGATCTCTAGCAAATAGCCATGTATTTCAGGATATTAAGGTACTACCTTAAGCATGACTAATGTAGAAGATATAGAATGTAATTTAATAGACTAATAGTAGGAATGCGGATTAGGCAAAGTTGATAGCTAGGGGATGAGAAGTGTTATGCTTTTGAATAACATAGATCGATTATGTCTAAGAAAAGATAGATTCAAGAGGATATGGCCTTGAGTCTTAGAGAAGTAGGGAGAAAATGAGAAGTTTTTAGATGCATCACTTGATTGTAAAATTATTGATAAATTGATTGGAAAGTTCTACAAGTTTGGAGAATGGTTGGTGAGGTGGCCAAAGTGGGCATTCTAGGAAGATGGTGGGCACTATACTTAGAGATCCTCGAAGATGAAGGAGTGAGTTGAGGCACTTTTAGTAGAGAGAGGGTGGTACTGGAGAGAACTTTTGAGCAAATGAATGAGATGGATGGGTAGCTAGATACTTTGATGTCTTACTGTCGTTGATGGAGGCATCCCTTGGGGAGTGCTAGCCATGGTGGACAACTCATCATGTTTACATACTAGAGGTTTCTTGCCCTTGTTCCCAAAAATTGTGTAGTAGGCCTTCGAGGCAATAACAAAACTCTACAAATGTGATATCTTTCTTTTCTTTTACTTTTTTTTTGCTGCTTTTCTCCTTTTTTTTTCTTTTTTTTGTTTAAGTCGTGGACTAGGCTTAGTGGTTTTTAGAATGGGCCATGGTTGGTTTTATGTAGGTTTTGTAAAGAAAAAGGGTTGGATTTAAAGGTTAGGGGTCAGGCTTTTTACGTTTAAGATTTGGGCTGGGTAAGAAAAAAAACTGTGCTGGACTACCGGGTAATGGGAGCACTTGACGAAACCGGGTTGGGTCAAGGACTTGAGTTGGACTGAGTTAAAGATTTAAGTCGTGTGAGACCTAGTTTCATCGCTAACAAGGGAGAATGAACCTACGATTTACTGGGAAATTGGAAGGGAGAGCAAGGGGTATGGTCAGCGAAGGTGGTAGCACGAGTGAAGGCGGTGGCGATGGGCGGCGCACGGGAGACCAATGATTGTGTGCACTGGTGGTGGCATGAGGAGGCAACGATGCATGCGACGTTGGCGGTGCTGAACCTAGGTGGCAAAGGCCACGGTGGCTGGTGCGGCAATGGTTGGTGGCGATGGCTCTTGGGGCGGAAGCTGGTGGCACCGATCGAAGATGGTGGCACAAGTGAAGGCGACGGCGGTGTGGCATCGTAGGCCATTTTCTTTTTGGCAAGGGTCGTGTTTGAATACTCGTTTTTTTTAAGAAAAAGAAAAATAGTGAAGATTTTCTTTTTCAAAGTAAAATGGGTAAGATATCTAAACACGTGAAAAATAGAGTCACCACTTAGTTTTTGAGAAAAACCAAGAAAAATAAAAATTAGCCACTGATCTGCGTTGCCATTGAAAAGGGGTTCGCGGCTAAGGCACGAAATAGGAAAGATGTTAGGCACCATTTTCGCTCAACGGTTAGGTTGCCCTCTACTTTATCACATTCGGTTCTTGTTGTAAGTTTTTCAACAGTAACAAATATAGAGAGGGAGGTTGAAGAAAGCTCATACAAAAGCAAACAAGAAAAGTAAAAATTCTATCCAAAAGAAAAGAAAAGTCCTACGGGTGATGCAATACAGTTCTCGTATCTAACATGCCACATTTATTGTTGAACATAAAACAAGACGAACACACAAGGAAAATGAAGAAATCCTATCTAAAAAAAAGAATGGTAAAATCCTAAAAGAGGGCATGCTGTTCGGTTTTCATTTCTATCATGCTGCATTTTGTGTCAGACAGAGGACAGAAAGAATTCCAAAACATTATTTACAATGTTGGACTAACAGAAAGATCACGGTCGTAGCAACTAGAAATTGCTGTCGTTATAAAATGCAAGCTAAATAGAACGGCCGAGGCAACCAGAGATCCCAACTGTTGCAAACAGAGGATATTACATTACGACCATGGAAACCAGAGGTCGTGGCCATTGCAACCAAGCAAAGACAGGTCACAACCGTAACAACTAAAGGTTGCGGCCATGATAACTAGGGTCACCAGAATGATTTTCAGTGTACAATGTGTGAATGGGATTGAATATACGAAAAACATATAATTATAGAGTCAAATGGATATTCCTAGCATATTGTTTTTTTTTTTTTATATAAAATCATATATCGAAACATTTTCTACAACATTTCAGAGATTTGACATTCAGTATTATAACTAATTATTAGCAATAGGCATACGAGTATGTATTAATGTATATATATATAAAAAGAGAAAAACAGGAGAAAGAAAAATAATAGGAAACCCTAATCGCAATGATCCTTGGGAGAGAGAGAGAAAGGGATTTTTAGAAGTGTTATGAAGATCTACGGGTACCTGAGATGAACATCCGTATGCGAGCGTCTCCTCAAATAACGTGAATCCGGGTCGGCTAGTCGATTGTACACCAGGAATCCTCCACGCACGAATGGTAGACTTGTGGGATGGATATGGCCTCGGGAAAAAAAATAGGGTCGAGAAGTGTGTCGAGTGAGTATCTAATTTGGCAAAGTATCGGCGCTAGAGGAAAAAATGTCACCCCCCTCTTTTGCTGAAAATGACGCCTATTTATAGACTCCAGGACGCTGATGACGTCCTCTGGCATGCTATCACGCATCTAGAATAGAAGATTCTACGAGGAGGATGCGTCCGTGAACATTGAACTTTGCGTCCAAAGGTTATGTCTATTTGTGAGATCGAAGTAGCATGGCGGCCACAACATCAAAAGGTCACGGCCTATTGTAGGATCGAAGTACTCAAACGATCGCGAGTTTCAAAGATAACGGCCGCAAGGTTTATTGAAGCATGGGGTGCTTTCTTAGGTTTTGAGTCGAGTTCTTGATTTCCATAATGTTTGGAGGTATTCGTTAGCGTAGTCCTGTATATCATCATTGGAGAACACTCGAGGCAGGTGCCTAAGATATGCAGCTTAGCCAAATTGGGGTGTCTACAGGCGACGAGTGGCACATGGAGATGCAGCGGTGGCGCAAGGAGATGCGGCGGCGATGCAAGCGAGGGTTGGCATCGATGGTTTGACGACGACTTTGGAGCTGATGTAGTTGTGGTCGGAGGTCGATTGCAATGGCGTTAAGGATTCATATAAAAGAAATAAAGAAAATAAAGCTCACACGCAAAAAAAAAAAAAGAAAGTTTTGATCTCAATATCAAAACTCAAATCACTTAACTCAATATCATAGTTTACCTAAACTTATTACAAAATGGCCTATTTATAGGTATTCAAGAAAACTCTAATTAAAACTACTAAAAATAAAATATAACAATTAAGGAAAATCCTAATTAAACCTACTAAAAATAAAAGATTACAAATCACTAAAATTTTAATTGTAAGTTACCATGTGTAAAAGATTTTAATAAAATCAAAATATAAAATATTGTTAAAATTACTAAATTTTTAATTCTCGAAAATATTTTCATCCTATGTGTTCTCGTCTCCCATCATTGATGCCGGCCGGCCAGCAAGATTTGTAATGAAAAAAGAGAAATGATCCAAATAAAAGAAATAAAGAAAAGATAGCTCACACTCAAAAGAAAAGAAAAGTTTGATCTCAATATCAAGATCCAAATAATTCAACTCAATATCATAGTCTACTTAAACCTATTACAAAATGGCCTATTTATAGGCATTCAAGAAAATCTTAATCAAAGCTACTAAAGATAAAAAACCACTTTCTGGTTAAAGCTACTAAAAATAAAAGACTACAAATTAGGAAAATCCTAATTAAAGCTACTAAAAATAAAGATTACGAATAAGAAAAATTCTAATTGAAGTTACCAAGTTTAAAAATTTGTAATAAAATCAAAATAAAAAAATTATTAAAATTAGTAAATTCCTAAATCTCGAAAATATCTTCATTCTATGCCATCTCGCTCCCCATCATAGAGATAAGGTTTTGTAAATATCTCTTAAATACTCACAATAGACAAAATATTTTGAATGTTATACTAACTCCCCTATTAAAAGTTGAGTATTTGATCCTATAGTATTTCTCATGTTAATTTATTTTTAATTTTTAGAAATTCCTCTCTTTCCCCCTTCTTTCTTTATTGAATATACATGCCAAAAGTAAATACTAAAGCAACAACCAATCTTCAGCTCTGACTTTGAATCGAAAACTTGGAATTAGGAATATTGCGAAATGCACTGTGCTCTTTGGATATGCAATGAAAGAAGTCTACACGAGTTCATGGGGATTGCAAATGCAACACAATACTTCTTTGCACAAAACTGCATCAACCGCCACAATGTGCTAGATGCTACAAACTAGTAGCTCTGTGATGAAGGCAACAAAATAAAAGGTTGATGAAGAATTATGAAATATGTTTCTGATAGACCGAGAATTGGTCGGTATGCAAGGTGAAGTAGTCGAAGGTTGCAGAAGAGTGATTGGGGTTAGGTTCGATGGAACTGCTTTAATTCCATGTTAAATATATATATGAAAAAAAAATAAAGAAACAAGAAATGGAAGATAGAGGAGGCACATGGTTTATGCATATTGGTATGCTGGCCTACATCCACGGGAAAGGATGAATAGCACTATTTTACTCCTCAAATGAATCACAATACAATCATATAACTATAGAATGATAGATATAGAGATATGGCTTTTTAAATATCTCTTATCTCTTAAATTATTGCCAGAGATTAGATAATTATTTAATTCTCCTTCTAACACATATGTAGTCGTGATCTTATATGTCTAGCCGTGCTTTATTTTTTACAAATTGAGCCCATTGCTTATTATGTTAATTGGAAAGGAGAAGTGAGTGATCATGTGATTGTAGTAATTTAAATTATGCAGAGAGCAAGGAAATGCTGGTCAGGCTAGGTACTGTCTTTCTAAAGCTATAACAGCAGATCCCGCAGATATCAGTCTTAGGTTTCATCGCGCTTCTCTCTATGTTGAGCTTGGAGATTATCATAAAGCTGCTGAATCATATGAGCAAATTGCACGACTATGTCCTGAGAATGTTGAAGCACTCAAGACAGCCACAATGGTTTTTAAATCTGTTTTTTACTTGCATGTTCAATTTAACTGCATACTTGAATTCTAATGTTATAGTTAGATCCCAAAATGGTTTTGTTTTCCATGCTAATACTTGTGTTTTACAAAGTTAAAAATGTGGATTGCTCCTGTTTGGCTTTACTGCCATATTCTTTATGTTTTAGCAATATTGTACCTCTGCTTCCCCCTTCTCTTTTGGTGAATATGTTTTTTTTTTCTTTTTTTACTAGTAATGAAATTTTATAGAAGAGGCATAAGGGGAATGCCATCCGTATACAACAGAGGCCAACATCAAAAATGTCCTATACACGTCCGTTTAAGCTCTCTATGCCATCAAAGTGTCGATAGTTCCTCTGCTGCCAAATGATCCACATAAAACAGAATGGAATAATCCTCCAAATCTTCCTCCGCCTCTTCTTTAGTATCACTCCTCGCCAATAGTAAAGAAGCTTCACCACACTCGGAGGAAACACCCAAATCGTACTAAACCAAGAAAGAACTGATGTCCCCAGGCCCCAAGCTGTCGAACAATGCAAAAGAAGATGCTCTACCGACTTCCTATCTGCTTTACACATACAACACCAATTCATAAAGACTCCTCCTCCAGATCAAGTTGTCAATTGTCAAAATCTTATTCTGTGTTGCACACCAGACAAAAAAAGCCACTTTGGACTGAGCCTGTGTCTCTCATATAGCTAGCTCTCTAAGGAAAAGAAGAAACACGAGATCCAGAAAAAACCTTATAACACGATTTCACCTTGAATAACCCCGAAGAATCCAATCTCCATCTCATGAAGTCCTTATTTGGCCCCAAAACTCGGTAACCCCTCCAACCTCTCCAAAAGTGGCAACAAATCAACAAACTCCTAATCCTATAACTCTACGTAGATGAATGTACCACACCCTTTGATCTCCCTCCCTTCTAAAGTAGTGTGATGCTTTCCAATCCACGACTAGATAGTAAATCGCTAGAAAAGCAATTTGCAACTTCTTCCCCTACACCAAACATGGAACTAGAACTTAGCTTGTGTTTGGATTAGCTTTTTTTAGTGGTTTTTAGGCTTTTTGGCTTTTTTGTAAAACAGTAGGTGTCAAACCATGGCTTTTTTGTGGAAAAAAAGTGGAAATGGCTTGGCTTTTTTCGTTAACCCAAACCAAGTGGCTTTTTTCAGTAGAAAAAGCCAAAAAACTTGGCTTAAAAGCCAAGCTAAACACAGGTTTAATTCGCCTTCCATCCCCCGCCACCAAACTCGAGTGCTTCTCAAAAAGATCCCAACTTCTAATACCTTTCCACATGCCAACCCCATGAGACAAGAATACCTTGAGAGAGGTCCAGTGCCCCCACCCACTCCCATATTTGGACTCCACCAACCTTCACCACCACCTCCCCTTTTTCTAGAAAATCTGCACAACCACTTACCGAACAAAGCTTTGTTAAAAATCCACAACCTCGTTGTACCTAATCCTCCTCTAATAGGGGAGCACACTATCTCCTAATCCACTAGATGATATTTATACTTTTCCCCCATACCACCCCATAAAAAATTCCCATGCAACTTTTCAAGTTTCTTCACCACTGAAATAGGGATACCAAAAAGAGACATAAAATGGGTAGGCAAGCTGGAGAAATGAGTTTTAATAAGGGTTATCCTCCCCCCTTTTGACAAATAATATCTCTTCCATCTATCTAGTCTCTTTTGAAATCTCTCAACAATCAAATCTTATATTGCCTTAGATTTAAAAGAGGACCCCAAAGGCAAACCCAAATAAGAAGAGGGTAAGAAACCAACCTTGCACCCTAAAAGAATCAATGTTACTCGCCTCACCTAGTGGAAAAATCTCCGACTTTCCTAAATTAGCTTTCAGGTCGACACCGCCTCAAAACAAGAGAGAACACATCTTAGAGAACCCAGCTGCGTCGCATCCGCCCCACAGAAAACAAGAGTGTGTCCGGCATATAAGAGGTGAGACATCGTTCCCACAAAGCCATCCACTCTTCCCACCTCAAAGCCCTCAATAGGACCACCCTCCATAGCTTTGGAGATAATATGACTCAAGACCTCCACAACTAAGATGAAAAGAAGAGGAGACAATAGATCTCTGTGCCTCAACCCCCTTGAGGATTGTAAAAAACCAGCCTTAATTCTATTCACCAAAACATACAACCTCACAGAAGAGATGTGAAACTTGATTCAGCTCCTCCAACGATCACCAAATCCCATTTTCTCCATCACATGAAGCAAGAAATCTTGATATACATGATCATAGGCCTTCTTAATATCCAGTTTGCAAACTACTTCTGGGCTTTCACTCCTCAATCTTGAAACACCACTTTCTTTTGCCACAAAAAATGCATCCAAGATTTGCCTCCTTATGTGATTCTAAGATAACCTTTCCCAAGACACCTTTCAACCTATTAGCCGAAACCTTTGCTAGCAATTTATAGGCTCCTCCAAGCAGACTTGTCTTAAGTCTTTGATATCCTCAGCACCACCCTTCTTAGGGATAAGAGTTATAAACGTGGCATTCAAAGTCCACTCGAACTCCCCACGATCCTAAAAATAATGCATTCATCCACCTCACCTTTGGCTTGACCATCTCCCAACAGTGCTAAAAAAGGCCAAGGACATCCTTGAATCTCTTAAAACTACCTTTTTAAGACTACCTTTTTGAATCTCTCCAAAAGTGGTGATTTGGAGAGAAATGATAAATGCTCCATATTTTATTATGTCAATATTAGCCCTTCAAAAACCAATGCATTAACTGCTATTACTTTAAAATAGGGGTAATTTACTAAAGTTATGTAAGATACTATATTTTCTTTTCGTTTTTCTAATGTAAACTAACCAAACAAGATAGGAGAGAAGCGACCATCTTTTCTCTCCTATCTATCCAAACAAGATAGAGAGAAAACACAATTATTTATCTATTTTTCTTCTCTTATTTACTTAAGTAATCTTTTCTTTTATTCTCTCCTAAATTCCCAAACGGTTTGTAAAGTCACCACCCATGCACCATGGAGCGTCCCTGCGAAATGCGATTGTAGCCAACTCCTTCCAAAAGCTCTCCGTCAAACTGTTACCCACCGGACCATAGAAAACTCACCTATCTTGCAATCTAACTTCTTCAACGCTCTCCTATCCCATATAACCAAATACCCTCCTGCCACTTCCTCCGCTCCCAAGTTGAGCTAGTCCACCCATCTCCCTCCCCAAATAGCACTAATTGTCTCCCTAGAGACCTCTTTCATTTTGGGTTACTGTAGAAAAACCAAATCAGCTGTCCAGTTTTTATGAAAACCTTTAACCACTCCCCTATTCTCAGCTGCCTTCAAACCCTTCACATTCCAACTTATAATTTTAAGATACATAGGGCAATAATAATTTTTTCCTCCACGACCTCCCGTCATAATTTATGGAACATTGTAAATTTTTAACTTGCTCAAAATCCTTTGGCCCCCTTGCTTATTGTGAGGACTAGAACCCCCATTATTCTTCCATCTTGTCTTCGCATCCCCGAACATCCGTGTTTCATCATTTTCAAACCCATTACATGATACTCCCAGAAATTTGCCAAAACTCTGGATTCTCTTCATCACCCATTTCGATCACTTATTCCTTGGATGCTCCGTCTTCTAACGAATTAGTTTGTACCTATTGTTCTTTAGGTCCCTTTGTAGCCGAAGGAGTACACTCCATAACTTCCTCCCTTCCTTGCAAACCATCCCCTCCACATCCCTTTGTTGACCCCAAAACCCCCTCCTCCACCAACGCCACTGTTTACCACAAAAGCCAAGCACCTATACTGCTTACCACTTTTAGCCCCTTCCTCTTCCTTTCCACCCACACCTTGTTCCTTCAAGAAAACACCACCCTCGTCCTTTTTCACGGCTGGAATTGCTCCCTCACCTGTCTCCTCTTTTTCCAGCAAAAGAAAACAGTCACTAACACCCGCCATGTTGTCCCTCGCGAACTTTTCTGCATCATCCCCCTCCCATCTCCACACTTCCTTTTCCTCACCACCCCCTTCCTCATTTGCCTGCAGCCAACTAATTCCCCTAACCCAGAAAAAAGAAGAAAGAAGAGCCAACGGCCTTTTTTGAAGCCCAAAAGAAGGCTGACCCAGAAAAGGCCCAAAATAAGGGCAAGGATCCAAACACGCAATATGACCCGTACCTGTTCAACAAGTATTAGGCGTTCGAATTGGGCATGCTATAATTGATTGATGGCTTGAACTGCCTTGATCCCACGTAGAGGTTGGGCTAAACGCGTGGCCTTTTCCTTTAACAGTTCAAGAAGCTTTTTCAGGCCCAAGCCTCTGGCCCTCTAGCCTCCCAAAAAGCTAATTGCATTTCCCAAAGCCATGTTGCTTCTCCTTCACCTCATCAGACGTGGAAAAACCATACTTCTGCCCTTCAAATTTTGAAACCCTAAGCCCTCTCATGCCTCTAAGTGTCCCTTCTGTCTACAATCTTCTGCCTACTTTCACACGCGGAGCCCCTTCAGAATACCCATGCACCACGGCGCCACCTCCTTCCTCATTGCTGATCTACCACCATTCCTTACCCTCTCCAGAGGCAAACGTGGAACCACTATTTGAGGCCTTGATTCCGACCAAATCGGGATTTCATAGCTTCAATCACCCTATCCTACAGGAATCGACGCCGGAATAGTACCTCCGCTGCCTCTGGTTTTTACGCGAGCCCACCCTAACTGACTTCTCGTCTGTCTCTTTATCCATACCCAAAAACCCACGACAACGATTACCAACAGATATGACAAGCTCAATATTCCAAAGATGAACTGGAAGACCCAACACTCGAATCCACACAAAGCTTGGTTCCGTCGTAGTTCAATAACACACACTGGCTGGTGACGACCATTCCAGCAACAATGGTTTTCCGGCGATGGTCCATCTTTGCTTGGCGATTCTTTGAGCCTCCTCCCTGTAAGGAAAAGAGATGAAACGCTCTGGTTAGATTCCTAACTTTAACCCCCATTGGCACCCTCCATAGTCCAAGTCTATTCACCTACTTCACCACCCTAGCTTCAACTACCTCCTCCTCGACACCACCCAACCTACCCACAATACATTTGTTAAGAAAAGTCACTGTCTCCTTCCCTGACTCGACTGAGACTTCCACATCACAATCCCCAACATGCTTATTGTGGATAATCGCTGCCCTAGCTTCTGGCCATTTTTGAATTCTAGCCCCCTCTGTGTAAGATCTCACCTATGCCTCCTTACACCAACCTTGCCAGGGCTAAAACCCATAAACACCGAATCACTCCACCCGCCCCATGAAAAGATCTGGGCACGCAAGTGTATTCCCTTTGGCTACCCACCATCACAGCCACCTGCAAAGACCACCCTTCAGAGGTCTCACGACACGACATAGTTAAGACTTTATTACCCCTTCTGAAGCTCCCATGGAAACCCAACTTGCAGATATCCAAAGTCGCCCTTTGAGGTTTTTCTGCTAGCCACGAAATCTCGAAACCAATCAATGTTGTCGAACGACCGCACCCTTTACCTCTTTCCACTACAACCACGGATTCTAGCACGATTGTCCACTTTAGCTTCGTCACTCGAAGGAACTGTTGCCTTGAGAAACAATCCTTCACTTCATGTGCATGTGGTTCGTAGTAAGTGAATATTCTACAGAAAGAATGGACAATACTTACAAAACTATGAAGGGAAGAACATACCCCTTTAACAATTGAAGTAAGATGAGTCGAAATGGGGCAACAGAGCATTCCTCTATTGTTCCGTGAATCACCAACAGATTAGTAAAACCATGACTCCTATTAATGTATAGCCTAGACAAATTGAACGAGCTTGACTCTAAGAAGCAACTGAATGGTCCTTGCATCAAGACGTCTAACTTGCAATGCCACAGCACACTACAATGTATTACCCCAGGACTCTCCTAAGTTTGTACTATTTCTTCCAATTCTTAAGCAAGATCTGGAATACCAAAGTGCTGAATTAGCGACAAAACGTAATTCCAGCAGCAGGACAAAACCAGTGATCCTAGAAATTTAATTCAAGGTTATCAGGAAAGTGATTCAGCTCTGACCAGCTATCATTTGCAGAACACACAAACTCAGCAGCTAAAGCCAGACAGAAGGTTCTTTATAACCACCAGCTCTGAAACTAAAACCTGCAGCATATCATCTCTTCTGAGTGTTAGGCTACCTACATGGCTATAATATCTTGAACCTGTATAGAGCACCGAAGCCTATATCAACTTCGTGCAACAGTAGTGGGCCTTACTTTATGCTTCTGGAGAGAGCAACTGAAGAAAAATGCAACGAGTTTTAACATTTTACAGCAAGGATCTTGCGCATAGGCAATAACAATAATTGATAATGTACAGTTTGCCAAGATTTAGTCATAACATAAAGGAGTCACTTTTGCTATTTTGTTTGTAACAAACTAAACCTAAACCAAAACCAAACTAAGGCTTTTGTTCGATCATTTGTGATCAGCTACATGAATTACTTGTCTTCATTTCGCTCTGTCAAGGACCATATATTCAATTAGATTTAATAAATCTATATATATTTTTTAACCATAATATCCCTTGTCAATTTAGGTTTTTCCACCTCTAGTGTTTCCATTAATAAAACCATCTACTATACCTAACAATTGCATCTATTGGTCTTTGTTGTATGCAACCAAAATACCTTAAAGTATTTTTTCTCAACATGTCTTCAATTGGTACTGCCCTTACCCTTGCTCGATTT
>JAOTRH010054596.1:0-19082 GCA_034768845.1 Heliamphora exappendiculata
CTCTATATATATATATATATATATATATATATATATATATATATACGTTGCATGCGAATGATTCTGTAAATCATATCTTTGTAAGGTGCATAAGTGATACGTTGCATGCGAATGATTCTGTAAATCATATCTTTGTAAGGTGCATAAGTGGTGGAACACTATATGTCATTCTGCATGCAGAATTGGTAATGTAGGGACCCGATTCCTTATTTTTTAAAAAGGTTAATTAAAACTTTTCATGATATGTGTGGTCGAATGTTTAATTTCGGGAAAGAATTTAAAATTTGATCATGGTTTGATTGTGGACAATAATTATATGCTTATTTATGCATTAGATTAGATATCGTGGGTTGTTTGGACGAGCCTTGGGGCGTTGGAACAAAATTGTAATTTTTTCTTTCCTTAGAATACAGTCTAGCGAGGGACCGATCGATCGGCCCCGAGACCGATCGATCGCCGATCCATCGGTCTGTAATAGAGGGCGACTTTAAGTACAGGTTTTGGAGTTTTCTTTTCATTTCAAACCTCCTCTCTCTAGAACGAGATTTTAAGCCCTAGGGTGGGGTTTGGTGGGCCTTTGGAGCATTCCTTGCTCTTCTAGAGTGAATCTCTTGTCCTTCCACCGGGTGAACAACCGTTGGGAAGTGAAGGCATACGTTGGAAGCTCCTCTCTCGTCTCAAGGTGGGGGATTTGGTGGGTTGAAGCTTCTTAGAGCTTGGATCTTGTGTTTTCTTCACCAAAAAGGTAGAATCTACGACTATTCTTGAATATTTGTTTCACATGAGTTGTATATTTGATTATATATACATGAAAGCATGAAATATATGTTTTCAGAACCCTACCTTAAGGTTTGAAGTGAAAATACATGAAATCTTAGGTTTTTGGTTGATTTGTGGTAAATCTATCATAAGTTAATCGTTGGAGACCTACTATATTTGTGATGCTGGAAACTAGGGTTTGGGTTGGATTAAAATCCATGAGAAATTGGGGATTTTTGGGTTCAGGGTTAACATGGTGGAATTGATCTATGTTTTGTGAAATTAGGGGTTGTGGGAACCTATCTACTTGTTTAAATACTATGAATATGGAATGATGAAATGGAAACTTGGGGTTTTATGCTAATTAAAACCGGAATATATGAACTTCATGACATTGAAAATGTTTATATGTGTTGTTGATCATATGCGTGTGGGGTGTTGACGAGAGGAACCATTCTTGGGTTGGACTCGTATTTGGATGCTGATTTGATGGAATAAAAAGGACCGATTTGGATCTAAGGATCGTTTAAGTTAGACTTGAATAACTCCTCGGTAAAAGACTGAAAAACTGCGCAGATTGAGTGACCTGTCCATTGGCTAATAACCGAGAACAAGGCATTAGTCAAGGTGAGTTATAGAACGCACCGTTACTTAGCAGGCCTCGCGTGGCCTGGTCAGTAGTAACGCGGCGTGGGTCTATAAGCTCGTCCGGCGTTAACTCCTAGTTGGTAAACCATGAGCTGGTTGAGATATGAGAAACTATGGGTAATGTGCGTGCGTATGGGTGAGTTGTGGAAGGTGAAATTTGAAGGAGGTGATGAAATTGAATAAAAGACGAAGTAACGAGTTATATGTAATAATGGGTTTAATTTTCATAAGGAAACCGGTTATGTAAATGAGTTTTTGATAGAAAATGGGATTAGTTTTTCGAAACTAAATATGGCAATCGCATAACCATCCTTGCATGTCATGCATATGTTATGTGATAGTCTATTTCCTACGAACCACGACTCATGTTATTTAAAAATATTTCAGGTGATAACGGGAAGATGGTGGTTGACTGAGGAGTTTGGACCTCAAGATCGTGTTTTGGGGTTTGTGGATAGAATTACATTATTAGGGAAAGATCTTTTGAGAAATGTAAATTGTATATGTAATTTTTTTGATACAATGATTTGATACTTAAGTTAGTTGGTATTCGTTTTGTAAGGCCTTACGGCCACCTATACTCGTGAATTGTTTGCATGCATCAGGTGGTGGATTGGGTTTATTATCTTTTGTTAGGAAAATTTTATGTATGAAATCGTTGGATTTTTTATGTTTGGAGGTGGTTGGGAATGCTTTATCTTTTTTTCTATGATTTTGTACGTGGATCTATTGGGAAGGCTTGTTTGAAGGTTTGGTTGAAGTGTGGGAAGTTGGTGATAGAAGGCATGGCTTGAAAAAGGGTCCAGGGTTGGACCGAGGGATGGACCGATTGATCGGTCTATCGATCAGTCAAACACTGTTCATGGTTTCTCAGGTTCTGTGATAAACTGCTACACCTGTGAAAGACCGATCGATCCGTCAGCCTGTTGGAGCAATTTTTCATTCTTTGGTTCTTTTGAAAACCTTTTCTTTGGGGCTTGGTTTTCTTGCCTTAAATGGTTTATTTAAAGAGTTTTGGTGAGGTCTTTGAGCTTAAAACCCTTTTTCTTTGAGAAAACCTTCTTTCGGTTGGTTTGTTGGGGTTGGTTTACGTGCCTTAGAGTTGAGGGTGTGACACGTAAGTTTACTAGGAAAATATGGGACTTGCTACTTTAGCTATTTTGATTGCTTTGGCTGCTTACAAGGATCATCTGCGATTGGCTTACAAGTTGGAGAGGTGGAGGAATTGGAGGGAGGAGAGGAAACAAGTGGGAATTTGGCCCTCCTTGCCTTTTTAGTGTGTTGACCTGGCAAGGTGTCTGTTGCAGAGCTGATACATTGGTAGATTATCCATCCCTTGTGATTTCTTTCTTTCCTTTTCTTTTTCTTTTTGTTTTTGGTTATGTTAGAGATGGTGTATTTGGGTCGCACCAAATTTGCTACCATTTAACGAAGTATTTTCCTTTTGAAAGCACCAAATAATTTAAACTGATGATATTCTAATTTGTCTCAACGTACATTATCACCTGGATAGGGTCAAGTCTTTTTAGGTTGGGAGAAGGGTCAACTCGGTAACATGAAAGCAGTAAGGTGAAAGCGGTACAATAATCTACTTATTGTGATTAGGTTGGAAAGTTGACACGGGAATCCTTCTATTGGTGTACATAAGGAACCACACTGCCAGTAAACTTTTCTTTTAAGCAAATTATAATGTTTTGGGAAATTTTGAATTTTATTTTATTACAGAAAATAATGCATAAACTGATGGCTTGGCTATTGACTGTTTAGTTGTTGAACTATAGTGATGGTTCATATTGTTTGTCAAAATTTGGATCACCTGAAACCTATACATTAAATTAACCATCTGAGGCAAACCCCAATCGTAAGACACATTCATGCAAGTTGATATGCTTCTATTTGGAATTCATTATTTTAGTGAATTGACTGGAGAAAATAGGGGGAAGGTAACATAACTTGCATTTTAATTTTTAGATCGTAATCTTGTAAAATATTTCTCATTATGAAAAAATGTGGAGAATCATTGTGGTTGGTCCTTTAGGTTCATTGACCAATTATTGGTAACTTGCCAAATGGTGAGTAGGCTGGTAGTGAGTGGATGGTTGGAGGTGAGTAGGCTGGTAGAGGCATTGTCAGAGGTAGAAAATTTATTAGGTGGAGCAAAAATAGGTTCAACAAGAATGGCTCAAAGATGTGTTAATATATATTATGTATTAATTATGTTATCATTTGGGTATACCCACAATATCTATTGTAATTCCTCATATCTTAATAAATAAATATGTATGTGTGTCTCACAATAATATATGCTTCTATTATTCATTCTCTCATAATATGACCTAATATCATAGCAAGGTTGGAACCTTAGCTGCCAGCCTCTTCCATAAAGCCCTAACCCTAGCTGCCAGCATCCACCGCCGCCAGCATCTAGTCCAAAACTAGCATCCAGTCTCCACCGCCGAAACCCTATACAGCCACCTCGAAAACCCTACACAGCCACCGCCGAAACCCTATAGCGCCCAAACCAGCATCCAATGCCACCTACACCTAGCGCTGAAAACTACCAAAAACCCTTTCACAGCCACCGAAACCCTTCCACAGCCACCGAAACCCTTCTTAATCACTCGCCGCCTCTCACCGACCCTAGCCAAGCACTCACCTACCACCGCTAGCCCTCGTCGACCCTCGCCGACTCTCCGACAGCCACTACGAAACCTCTCGCCGGCCCTCGTCGACCACCCGCCGACCACCGAGAGTCCCTCTCCGACTCTTGCCGACCTTCGTCGGGCACCAACAGTCTCTCGTCGGCTTCTTTTTCCTCTCTCTCTCTCTCTGCATCACTCCGCCCATCAGTGAAATGGGCTGCGCGTACTCCAGCAAGAGATTCTGTGCTATCTAATTCTTGATGATGCAGTGAGGGTCCGTTGCTGTTCTCTGCGGTCATTTCGTGTGTTTGTGGTGTCTGATCTGTGGTATTTTTAGGCCCTTGTTTGAGAACAGCGATGCCGGAGGATTCGGTGACCTGCGAATCCCATATTGATGCTGGACGGCAGCGTACCACATAAGTTTTCTTGTCATTGACACGGTTGGTTGATCAGCATCTTGATGGTGCTAATGGATAGATATGCCCTATGGCAGAAGAGCGTCCTGAAATCCCTTCAAGGGATGGAGCTCGATTCCCATTTGTTTGATGATCCCCCTGCACGAACATCGGAAACCTTCAGGACGTAGACCCGGGATGATGCCCGGATATTCAGTCAATTGCTGAATTTAATGGATCAGTTTGTTCAGGCGTTGGTAGCGAATACTGATACTGTGCGGGAGATCTGGTCCTTGTTGGAATCTATATATTCCTTCACGAATAATCTTTCCCGCCTCTATGACGTTATGAAAGGCTTCTTTAAGTCCCAGCCGTCTGGGAAGCCTCTTCAGGATCATTTTATGCAGTTCAAGGTTTTGGCCGACGAGTTTGATCGCCTCTTACCGTTCAAGAATCAGCTGTCTCAGTTTCAGGAGCAGAGGCAGCAGCTTCTGGTGGTGTGTTTCTTGGCTAGTTTGGACTCCGAGTTTGATTTCGTCCACTTCCAGATCCTGGCTGGAGCGGAGATTCCCACTCTGTTTGAGGCGACAAACCATATTGTTATATTATGAGAGAAAATAATGGAAGTGTATATCATTGTGAGATACACATATTTATTAAGATATGAGAGACTACATAATGGAAGTGTATATCATTGTGAGATCCACACATTTATCAAGATATGAGGGACTACAATAGATACCGGGGGTATACCCACAAGATAACATAATTAACATAATTAATACTTAATATATATTAACACCCCCTCAAATTGGAGCATAGATATCTATCTTGCCCAACTTGTTACAAATGTATTGAACACGGGGCCTAGGTAAGGCCTTAGTGAACAAATCAGTAAGTTGTTCACTAGATCAAACAAAACCAAAGTCGATAGTATTCTTCTTATACTCGTGCTTGATGAAATGACAGTCGATCTCGATATATTTTGTTCGCTCATGAAACACTGAATTGGTGGCAATATAGACAGCAGATTTATTATCACACCACAACTTGGTAGGATCCTTAGGTTGTTCATCTAATTCAGTGAGAATCTGTCGAACTCACATAATTTCTGACGTTGCCAACGCCATGAATCTGTACTCTGCCTCAGCACTGGATTTAGACACCACATCTTGCTTTTCCACGATACTAGATTCTCACCAACAAAAACCAAGAACCTGGATGTGGACCTCCTATCAATCGGACATTTTGCCCAATGCACATCCGAATGGACCTCGGTTCGAAAGTGACCCCGGTCACAGAACTGTAAGCCCTTCCTAGGGTTAGAATTGAGATACCGTAGGATATAGACCATCGCATTCCAATGTGGTACTCGAGGATCTGACATGAACTGACTTACAACACTGACTGGATAAGCAATATCTGGTCTGGTCATGGTGGTCAGATAATTGAGTTTACCCACCATTCGACGATACCTGTTAGGGTGAGAAAACACATCACCATCACCTAGAAGAAGCTTGACACCCGAATCTATTGGAGACTCCACACTCTCTGCATTTAGAAGACTTGCGCCCTGCAAAATGTCAACCACATATTTGCGTTGAGAAATAAATATCCCGCGCTTTCCTTTAGCCACCTCGATTCCCAGAAAATACCGTAAGTGCCCAAGATCTTTAGTTTGGAACTGCATCTACAGAAAGACTTTCAGATCACTAATCCTAGTTCTGTCATCGCCAGTAATGACTATCATCAACATAGACAACCAGAAAAATACATCCTGAAGTGCCTCGACGGAAGAACACTATGTGATCTTTTCCTAACTGTTGCAGTCCAAATTGTTGCACCGCTATGCTAAACCTTCCAAACCAAGCCCGGGGAGATTGTTTCAAACCATATAGAGAGCGACGGAGGCGACAGACCATATCAGACTCTTCCTGAACAACAAAGCCTGGTGGTTGCTCCATATAGACTTCCTCCTGAAGATTACTATGGAGAAAAGCATTCTTGACATCCAACTGATGAAGTGGCCAATTTCGGGCTGCGGCGAGAGAGAGAGAAAAAGTCGAGTAAAAGTTATCTTGGAGACCGGAGTAAAAGTCTCAAAATAGTGGACGCCATAAGTTTGGGCATAACCCTGGGCAACAAGATGAGCCTTCAGGCGAGCTAAGGAACCATCAGGATTCACCTTTATAGTGTAGACTCACTTGCACCCAATTGATTTCTTCTCAGCTGGAAGGGGAACAAGATTCCAAGTGGCATTATTATCAATGCGGCCATTTCTTCCAACATAGCACTACACCAACCATGTGACGCCTCGATTTTTGGAAACGTTAAAGACATGTATAATTATATAATTAGGATTATTCTATCGATATGTTATATGTAATTAGAATATTTAAATACATAGTCAGAGTTTAATACCACACAAACCTTCACAGTACATATAATATTATAGTCATCCCACAAAAAATTACAGTATCTTGAATTTAGAACTGAATGACAAAAGAAGAATTATGAAAATAAAATCTACGGCACCCCCGAAGTGGTGTCAAATCCCTGCGGGTCCCCGTACCCTTCTTCTTCTTCGTATATCTCGAGACCTGTTTGATACTCTTCTTCCGGATACTCTTGCTCCTCACCCGTGGCGTAAACGCCATCAGCCAAAACTCAGAAGTAAATCCTAAATCCTACCCAATAAATCCACAAGTAATCCACTAAATCCGCAGTTATAAAGATTTAAGCATAACATTTTTAGAGAATAACAAAGTACGTAATTAATATACACGGAGTGCAATGCAATGCATGAGATGTATGTGCCCACAGCCCAACCTCCAACTGTACAACTGATCATGTGAACTCCACCCCGGGAATTCTAAGGGACGGACTTTATGGATAAATTGCACACTAAAGTCATAACTACTCTTCGTTGCGAATAGTAAATCCTTTGCCTGGCTACATGCCACAGTTGTTTTACTGCGAAATTTGGATTGAACCTAAACGCTCCCACATTAAGAAGCATGATGCCTTCGGACCAGTGTCAACTCCAAAGTCCAAACTACCAATAATAGCATGCCAACAATGAACCCATGGTGCCCAACAATATTCATGATAAACCATTTCAAACACCAGGGACGCACCCAGGGTGTATAAACCAAATTTTTAACACCGAGGTCGCAGCCAGAGTGTACAAGGGGAATACATCCCAAAATATTTACAAAAATAGCAACCAGGGATGCCCTAGACTTAAAACCATGGAGGACAATTCAACATAACCCATCCGAACAACGGTTTACACAGATGGACTTCAATATGCCAAGATGCAAGTGACAATGCCCATGATGTGAAATATGGATCTCAAGTACTACTATCTATAGCATGGCATCAACTGGCATGGCAAAGTTTATGGTACAACTTGCTAATCATAAAGTACAAGTATGTGAGGCACAAGTTACAATTCTCAAAATATGATTCAAAACTTGTTGGCATGAGTTTTAATCGTCATATATCCACTTAAGAACACAACTCAACTAATTCAAATAAATCAAAACACAACTTGGGTCTCAGGATAAAAAGGTACTCAACATACACATAGCAACTTTAAAGGCCAAGTTCAAGTATTAAACTTAAAAGGATAGTAAGGTTTTGGGACATCTAGACTTGGAATCAAGTTATGATCTTTAAACACCAAGTAGAAAAAAATATTTTCTACAACTCGTGTTTAACACTAAGACCAAAACTTAAGGAAAATGGATGAAAAAGGTCATTGAAACGAGAACAGTTCAGCACTTTGGTTAATTTTTTTAACAGAAAATGTGCTTCAGTTGGACAGGGGTTTGGGATATCCAATCAAGTCAAAGTGAGCCCATTTTTGGATATGTTCTAGATTCGCATGTCCCCTACAAGTCTTTATGAAGGGTGCTAGAGGTGGTTGTTTGAAATAAGTTGGAGATATAAGTCATTTTGTAAAATAAGTTCTGTCAGCCACCAAACCCTCAGCAGAACCGGTTTTGGACAGAGAGTTTGAAACGGGTTTGAGGGACTTTCCCAAGACATCTAGGTCTGATTTTTGGACAGCAAGTAGTTTAATATGTTACCTACAATATTCATGTAGACCACTTTTGGAGTAGGCCACTAAAAATAGGGGTTTTTGGCTATACAAAAATATGTAACAGAAGTGTCCTTTAATGGTTGAACCACAACAGAGAGTTTTAAAGGGGTTTTGACATACCAAACCTCAATATTTTGGACTCATTTTTTGTGGGTAGTTAAATATACATGTTATCTACAACTTTTATGTTTTGGCCAAAGCTCGGATCTCATTGTAAACTAGGGTTTTTAGGTCGGTATTGTCGACTGGTCTGAAAACGACATTTTGGTAGAATTGCAATATCTTGAGTTCTACTAATTCAAATGAGTTCAAACTAACTTTAGATGAAAGATAACACAAAATGCTAGGTGTGGACATAAAGAACATACTTAGAGCAATTTTCTACGTTGAGTTATGATACTTCAAAGTTCAGAACAAAAACATTGAAGTATTCCAAAATCAGGTCCTTATATGTTCAAGTCTCCTACTTATGATATGCCAAGGTTTTCCCCATTTATTTGCATGCTTGTATTTTAGACATGAATACCAAGATTCCAGAACACTTTTAAGTCATCAAAGTCAAAAATAACAACATACAATCAGGCCTCATATTATTCAAGAACATAACAGCCCCTAGTTTGTTACTACGGCGCATTTTCGGTTCGTTTTCAGTTCTCGATTTTTGATCGTGTTGAGAGGATTGAGTTGAGGTGAGTTAGGGACAGATTCAAATGGTGTTTGTGAGGTAGGATCTAAGAGTTTACTTAATTGTTTTAGGTCCTAGAAATGATGGATGACTTGTAGGACTTAGCTTTAAACTCTTTGATTTCCAAAAACCTTTTTCTTGGAACCTTCCTTCTTTCTTCTCTTCTTTCTTTTCTCAAGTCACCCAAGCTTTTTAAGAACACTTAAATCTGGTTTTCTCTCTCCCTTGGCCGAAAATCATAAAGGGTAGGAGTGGTGTTTGGCTTGGTTTTATAGGAAAAGATGTGAGGGAACAAAATAATGACTTTTAAGCCCATTTTTCTTCATTCACATGGGTGGATGTGACGGTGCAATTTTTTAGAGATATTTTCAGATTTTGGCATGTGGGAAGTCAGCTAGGTTCAGTTTGAGAGACAAAAATCTGATCTCACATCAATCTCAGGGTTTTATCTCAGTTTCCGTGCTTCTGTGCAAGAAAGTGCCTTAAAAATTAATTTGGTGTATCTTTTTGGTGTCTTTACCTACTAAAACTTATTATTTTAGTAAGTTTATAATAGATTTAGTATTCTCATGAATTATCATAATTTTTATAGCAATTGATTAAATAAGTGTAGGCTTTTAATTAAAATTAAGTTAGTTTGACAAGATATGACTTTTTGACTTATTTTAGTGTGTATGAACTTCAATGATGATTTATTTGCTTTTGTTAGCCTATAATATCATATTATTATGTATATTATTTGTTCAACAAGTCTTGGATCATCATAATACTTGATTTGACACTTTTCTCATATTTGTAAGCTATAAATAAATAAAAAGCTACTTTTTGGCACAATTTCCAAGATCGCCGGAACTAAGGGGTATTTTTGTCATTTGTTGATGTTATTTTTTCGTTTGCTACTTAATTGTACTTAAATCCTGGATTTAGGGTGTTCATGTGTCAAAATTTGAATTTTTTAGACTTTTTTGCCGTACTTGGGGCAAAATAGTCATTTTACCTTAATTATGAGAAATTTTGGTTTTTAATCTTGTATTTCATGTTATGTACTTAATTTAGGATGTTAGGAGTCTTCTCCGAGTATTAGGGCTTTGCCTTTGAGCGTTTGGTCTTTTTAGGGTTTTCGGATCAAACTTAAGGTTTTCGAGTCGAGTTAAGGTTTCGAACCTCTTCCATGCTCTACGGCCTCGTGAGTTATCCATCACCAACACTAGGGTCCGAGCAGGGTCATTACAATCTACCCCCCTTAAAACAAATTTCGTCCCTGAAATTTCATATTGTATCTCAATTTGTGAACAACTAGGGATGACTTGCCCTCATTGCTTCCTCTCGTTCCCAAGTTGATTCCTCGATTCCGCGATGATTCCAAAGGACTCGTACGAGAGGTATTGTCTTTCTTTGGAGGACCTTGTCTTTCCTATCGAGAATTCTCATTGGTCTCTCCTCGAAGGTTACACTTGTATCCAATTGAATGTCGTCCCAATTTAGCACGTGCGCCGGATCAGGTTCGTATTTCCGCAACATGGAGACGTGAAACACATTATGAATGTTGGCAAATTGCGGAGGCAAGGCGAGTTGATAGGCCACTGTTCCTACTCGGGCCAGGATCTCAAATAGTCCGATGTATCGTGGAGAAAGCTTCCCTTTTTTCCCAAAACGTATGATTCCCCGCCTTGGTTGGATCTTCAGAAAAACATGATCGCCTATGTTGAACTCGAAGGGCCTTCACCGTTGGTCTCCATAGCTCTTCTGTCTGTTTTGAGTTGTGGCCATCCGTTGTCGAATCGTCTTGATCTTTTCCGTTGTCTCTTGCACCAGGTCTGGTCCCAAGATGTTGGCCTCTCCAGCTTTTACCCAGCAAATGGGTGACTTGCAAGGTCTTTCATATAAAGCTTCATAAGGTGGCATACCAATACTAGCTTGGTAGCTGTTTGATTGCCCATCAGTCTGCGGGTGGAAAGCTGTGCTGAAACATAACTTCATCCCCAGAGTTGTCTGCAGGCTCTGCCAAAACCGTGAAGTAAAAGGGGGGTCCTTGTCAAACACGATGGCTCTGTGTTTTCATTGGTCCTTACTGGCAAAAAGTGAGCAAATTTTGTAAGACGATCTACGATGACCCATATGCTGTCGTTCCCTTGAGGTGACTTTGGCAACCTAGTGACAAAGTCCATGGTTGTATGATCCCATTTCCACTGCGGTATTTCTAAGGGCTGTAGAGCTCCTCCGGGCCTCTGATGTTCGGCTTTTACTTATTGGCAAGTGAGACATTTGGCCACGAATTTAGCCACATCTCATTTCATACCTTCCCACCAACAGCATTGCTTCAAATCATGGTTCATCTTAGTTCCTCCTGGGTGAACTGCAAATGGTGACTGATGAAATTCCCTTAGGACTTGTTCTCTTAATCCGTCGACATTAGGAACGAAAAGTCGACCTTGGAATAGTAGTAGGCCGTGTTTGCCGATCGTCCACCCTGGTTTAGATTCTTCAGCGATTAGGCGATTGCGGATAAATTCTGATTCTTGATCATGCCTTTGAGCCTCAAAAATTTGTTCACACAATTTTGACTTGACTTCCGTTAGGCAAAAACAGGATCCTTCCTCCTGAATTGAGGGTTGTAGGTGGAAATCATGTAGTGCTTCAATCATGTTCCATTCTTGTGCGGCGATGCTTGCCTGTTCTCCCCTTGTTTTCCTACTTAGCGCGTCTACCACTACGTTCGCTTTGCCAGGGTGATAAGTTAGAGTGAATTGGTAATCCTCAAGGTATTCTATCCACCTGCGCTGTCTCATGTTTAGGTCTTTTTGGGTGGAAAGGTATTTCAAACTCTTATGATCGGTGAAAAGTTCAAACTTATCCCCATAGAGATAGTGCCTCCATAGTTTCAAGGCGAATACAATAGCTGCGAGCTCTAGGTCATGTGTTGGGTAATTTTGTTCATGTGGTCTTAGTTGTCTTGATTCATAGGCTACGACCCTCTCTTTCTGCATGAGGACACACCCTAGTCCTTCCTTAGATGCGTCACAGTATACAGTGTACCCAATGTCTTGTTCAAGTATGATTAAAATGGGGACACTGGTCAATCATTTCTTAAGCTCTTGGAATGACGCTTCACATTTATCATCCCATTCGAATGTCACTCCCTTCTGGGTTAGTCTAGTCATTGGTCTTGCTATCTTTGAGAAATCCTTAATGAACCTCCTGTAGTATCCGGCTAACCCTAAGAACTTCGAATTTCAAAGACGTTCCTTGGTTGTTTACAGTCTGTGACAGCTTCAACCTTGGCAAGATCTACTGATATTCCCTCTTTCGACACCACGTGCCCTAAGAATTTTACTTCGCTAAGCCAGAACTCACATTTGCTAGCCTTAGCCTATGTTTGGCCTAGCTTAACTTAAAAGTTAAGCCTTTAAAAAAGCCAACTTGTTTGGATTAAGGTGACTTTTTTTGACTTTTTCTACATGTTTTTACATTTATTTTTTTACAAAAAAAAGTCAAAAAGCTTAAAAGCCTAAAAAAAAAAAGCTAGTCCAAACATAAGCTTAGCATAGAGTTGTGAGTTCATTAGTGTCTATAATATTATCCTCAAATGTTGCTCGTGCTCGTCTTCAATCTTTGAGTAAATCAGGATGTCGTCTATAAAGACTACTACGAATTTGTCCAAGTAAGGTTGGAAAAGTTTGTTTATCAAACTCATGAATATTCCAGGGGCGTTTGTGAAATCGAAAGGCATAACCACGAACTCGTAGTGACCATATCTTGTCCTAAAGACTGTTTTAGGTATGTCTTTCTCTCTAACTCGGAGCTGGTGGTATCCTGAACGAAGGTCTATTTTGGAAAAACAAGTTGATCCTTGAAGTTGGTCGAAGAGGTCATCAATTCAAGGAAGTGGGTATTGATTTTTAATGGTGACCTTGTTCAACTGCCTATAATCAATACAAAGTCTAAGAGTCCCATCCTTTTTTTGGCAAACAATGCTGGTGCCCCCTATGGCGAAGTGCTAGGGCGTATAAATCTCTTTCTCAATAACTCTTGTAATTGCTCCTTTAGTTCCTGGAGTTCTGCGGGTGCCATTCGGTATATCGGAATTGATATCGGAGCGGTGCCTGGTTGGAGTTCTATTGTAAACTCAACCTCTCGATGGGGTGGTAATCTTGGCAAATCGTCGGGAAAAACATTTGCATACTCGCATACTACTCGAAGTAACTCCTCGGTTCGGGGGGTTGTATCAACCAATAGGTTGGCCAGTCTTTTGGAAAAGTCGTCCGTTTTCCGAGTCGTGTCTGAATGGTGTGAGCTCATACCTTCGCTCCCCTTGTATTCGTACCATTTTCCCTTCATCATCTTGGGCTTGTATCTTCTTAGGTGACCGTCAATAAGGGCTCGGTGTGCGAAAAGGCAATCCATACGCAGAATTACATCGTA
The DNA here is from genome assembly GCA_034768845.1 of Heliamphora exappendiculata. Classification (NCBI taxonomy): domain Eukaryota; kingdom Viridiplantae; phylum Streptophyta; class Magnoliopsida; order Ericales; family Sarraceniaceae; genus Heliamphora; species Heliamphora exappendiculata. The sequence goes on from JAOTRH010054596.1 coordinate 13,660, forward strand.
ACCGACTAGGTCAATTACCCATAAGTCACATGACAGGTAAGTATCCCCCACTCTTAATACACAAGATTTGCAGAGTATATCTACCCTGGTCAGTAAGCCTACTGGGGTGGCTACATCTAGGACCTCATCTAACTTTTCTGGTTCAATACACAGTGTTTTCATGCAGGGCATTGAAATAAATGAAGGGGATGCTCCTGAACCAAATAAAACTTTCACCAATGTATTGAACAGTACAAACGTACCTTGAATAACTTGAGTATCATCCTTTTCTCCCCCCTGCAGTGCGAAGACCATTCCTCCTCTTGCCTATTATCGTACCTAGTTCTGAAACTCCCAGCTGCAGCTCCCTAATTGACTAGCCCACGCGGTTCCTGATTTACATTTTTATTGGCCTCACTCTCTCATTCTGCATGTTGATCGGCCCTCGTGGTCCTTGATTTTGTATTAGTCCCTGTTTCACATTCTGAACATTGCCTGCAGGTTGTGCGTTCCCAAACTGTGGCTAGTTCCTTTGTGGCTGCATGGGTTCTTGACGTTGTTGGTACCCGTAAGGCTGAAGCTATCTCCATTGTTGCGACAGCTGTCCCCTTAAATGAGGACACTCAGACCTTTTGTGCCCTAGTTGTTGGCACCCAAAACAAACTAGGGCTGTCACGGCCTTTCCCCTATTTTGTCCAGATCCCTCCGGCACTGCGTATGGTTTGGCAGCCGCTAAACCCGAGTTGTTTCTAAGGGGTTCACCACCTACAGTGTTCCCTTTCTTCTGTCCCCATACCTCTCTTGATTCTTCCATTTCCGTCTCTGCCAAAAGAGCTGCGTGTACAACTTGAGCATAGGTAAGTAGTTCCAAGTATACCCCATTCCAGCCTTCTTGCCTTAGAATTTTCATCTGGAGCCAAAGTTAAGGCGTAGCGGTACAATTCCTCAAATCGGCCGATACACTGTGATACTGTTATTGGTCCTTGCTTGAGATCCAAAAACTCCTTAATTTTTCCCTGGCAGACGGAGGTTGGTAAATACTTTTCCAAGAATAGTTCCTCGAACTGAGCCCATGTCAAGGCTTCTACATCCCTCGTATCTTAAATCATAGTCCACCAATGGTTAGCCTCATCTTCCAGTAAGTGAGTGGCCAAGGCTACCCGATCGGCTTCGTTTGCCACGTTCGTGCTTCTAAAAAGCTTGTTGACAGCCCTGAGCCAGATCTCAGCTAAATTCGGATCGGTTGTTCCCATAAAGGTTGGCGCTCTTTGCCTCCCCTATTCTAACACAAACCAGGCCCTATTACGGACCTGGGGACAATTAATACTAGCGGCGAGGTCTCTTAACACCTGTGTCAAACTCGGGTTATCCATACCATCAACTGGCGCATTCATATTTCGGTAGTTATTAGGCCGTCTTCCTGCCATTCTCCTAAAAGAAAGTAAGGAATGAAGGTAAGATTACTTATGTTTTGTTGGTTTAGTTTTGCTTATTAAATTCACTTGTGATGTTAGGATTTGACTTAGAATGGTTGTAAAAAAGTTCTTATTTACGAGATAATTTTAAAGCATTAAATCCATTCAACATAAAAATTTCTAAGTTCATCCATTCAAAACACTAACAATTTTAATACAGAGTCTGCCAAACATCACAAAGATATCTTCCTTCCCAAAACAACTTTCTCCTAATTTTAGTTACTACATCACAACTAAGACAACACTGGTTTCCTAGTTAAACAAGTATGGGCAGAACCGACGAACCACACTCTCATATTCCCACGTTGCCTCCTGGTTCCCGTAGTATTCCCAATGAACTTCCACGTGCCACTCTCCTGTTGGGTTTCTGCGTGCACGATCAATTATTGCAACTGGGACTTCTGCGTAGGTGCGGAGACTGTAGAAACCCAATTTTGCTCCCCTTGAGCTCACGATCACCGCCTCGTTTCTGGGTCTTTGGGACAGCAGTTCTCGAGCGTGGAAGACGTCTCCCCATCTCTTCGCGTACCCCACAGGCACTCCCAAGCAGAACTTTGAGTTACTAAGCTTCTTTCTCACATGCATGGGCCCTAAGATGCGGTGAAAAATCTATGGCTTCCTCCATTCACATTTGATTTATGGGTGGGCCTGGATGTAAACTGGTTCTCCAATCCGATAATCACGTTAGCACACCTGGTAGCTTGTGGACACTCCTCCTGCAGCTTGCACCTCTTCCTCGTCGGCATTTGGTGGAGGTGCCTCCAAAGGGTCTAAGGTTATGATAATAGGTTCTTCCGGGAGTTCGATCTCATCCTCATCTTCATCTGGGTCATCCCAATCCTCCTCCTCGTCCTAATCATCAAGTAAAAGCCATGCTAGGGGTTCAACATGAAGGGGTCCATCGTCCACTATTGGAATTTCTTTGGGATTAAATCCTTTAGACTCCAAATCACACCAGGCTACTTTTGGATCAGTTGACATTCAAAGAAAAGAAAGAGACAGAAGACTGAGAAGATTTTTTTATTTATAGGTTGTTGTAGATATGATGATAAAGTGTTAGTCTATAAATTTTACAGGACTTAGGGATATGAAATTCTTCTAAACTGAGGCCAACGGTCGCATATTTTCAGTAAAATTTTGAGAAAAGTGCTGAATTGTTTTTGCTTAGAATACTTGATTGTGATCTTCTGGTATCTTACAACAAAAAAGGAGAGGGAGTTCCTGGCTATAAAGGAAAAACCTTAGACCCTTACATAGTAACGAGGCCTTTTCCTAGGTGGTAGAAACTCTAGCAGAACTCCACAGTTAAGCGTGGTTGGACGGGAGCAATGCAAGGATAGGTGACCCCCTGGGAAGAACAAAACCATGAGAATTTTTTCCCAAGTATTCCACATCGGAAAAAGAGAGGGAGTTCCTGGCTATAAAGGAAAAATCTTGGACCCTTACATAGCACCGAGGCCTTTTCCTAGGTGGTAGAGACCCTAGCAAAACTTCGCAATTAAATATGCTTGGGCGGGAGCAATGCAAGGATGGGGACTCTTTGAGAAGAACAAAATCGTGAGAGCTTTTACCCAAAACGGACAATATCATTGCCACGAGAAGGGTTGAGGTGTTACAGATGGTATCAGAGTCTAGGTTCAACCTTTACCCACACGACTGTTGGCCTAGGTTTAGAAGAATTTCATAATCCTGAGTCCTGTAAAATTTATATACTAACACTTTATCATCATATCTACGACAACCTAAAAAAAAAAAATTCTTAGTCTTCTGTCTCTTTCTGTTTTTAGAATGTCAGCTAATCCAGAAGCACCTGGTGTGATTCGGAGTCTGAAGAATTCAATCCCAAAGAAATACCAATAGTGGACGATGGACCCCTTCTTGTTGAACCCCTAGCATAGCTTTTACCTAATGATTGGGACGAGGAGGAAGATTGGGATGACCCAGGTGAAGATGAGGATGAATTCGAACTCCCGAAAGAACCTATTACCATAACCTTTGACCCTTTGGAGGCACCTCCACCAAATACCGACGAGGAAGAGGTGCAAGCTGCAGGAGGAGTGTCCACAAGCCACCAGGTGTACCGACGGGATTATCGGATTGGAGAACCAATTTACATTCGGGCCCACCTAGGAATCAAACGTGAATGGAGGAAGCCATAGATTTTTCACCGCATCTTAGGGCCCGTGCATGTGAGAAAGAAGCTTGGTAACTCAAAGTTCCGCTCGGGAGTGCCTGTGGGGTACGCGAAGAGATGGGGAGACGTCTTCCGCACTCGAGAACTGCTGTCCCAAAGACCCAGAAACGAGGCGGTGATCGTGAGCTCAAGGGAAGCAAAAATCCTGTTGGATTTCTGCGTGCGCGATCAATTATTGCAACCGGGACTTCATTGGGAATACTACGGGATCCAGGAGGCAACGTGGAAATATGAGAGCGTGGTTCGCCGGTTTTGCCCATACTTGTTTAACTAGGAAACCAGCGTTGTCTTAGCTGTGATGCAGTAACTAAAATTAGGAGAAAGTTGTTCTGGGAAGGAAGATGTCTTTGTGATGTTTGACAGACTCTGTATTAAAAATGTTAGTGTTTTGAATGGATGAACTCAGAAATTTTTATGCTGAATAGATTTAATGTTTTAAAATTATCTCGTAAATAAGAACTTTATTACAGCCATTCTAATTCAAATCCTAACATAACAAGTGAATTTAATAAGCAAAACTAAACCAACAAAATATAAGTAATCTGTCACGACCCAATTTCATATATAGCGTCCCTGACCAGCCAGTGAGTTAAAACCCACCAAAGGCCTCTTTCTTTCTTTACTTTCTGTTCCTTATTCTGAATTTTTGCGGACTGAACCTTTTTTTTTAAATGATCTCATTTAAGTCATTCTAAATTTGGAAACCAAAGTAACTTATTTATTGAAAGAAATTATTTTCCAATAAACATTCCCTGTAAGTTATTTCAAAAGCTCTAGAGCTTCTAACAGTGCATTCGACATTCAAACATTATAACTAGATACAAGAATTGAAATGCAATACAGAAATTGAAGTGAACTCTTAACTTTCTTTTTTTGACTACCAATTCTTCATTCCATCATGCGCTACCTGAAATGTTTCAACGTTCATTAGCACAGCTAGTGTGAATTCAAAGATATTAAGATTTCTAGTTTACCATGAATTATCCAAGTTTAACTTTATATAATTAAAACCTTTTTACTTTGTACCAAACATCATACTGATTTTCATCCTTATTCCATCCAATCCTAGGAATTTTCCTGCCCCCGAGTCAGAACCTTTCGGTATTATTTTCCTGTCCTCCCGAGTAGCAAGGACTTTGGTATTCTTTTCCCATTCCCCCATAGTAGGGACCTTTCAGTATTCTTTTTTTGTCCCCCCGAGTAGGGACCTTTCGGTATCTTTACTGTCCCCTGAGTCAGGACCTTCTGAAATTTTATCAATATATTTATCGTGTATTCAAAACCCATGTATATAGAGGTTCACTAACCCAAAAAATATAGCAGATATTCATGGCTTAATTTTCATTTCGAGATCTCATAACATGTGAAGAAAAGACAAGAAAACAAAATATCTAAGAACTCACCTGATTTGGTAGAATTTTATTTGCGATTCCTTCAAAACTCCAAATTTAAAATAACAAGTATAAAATATTTTAGCCACTTAATTTACTTGCTTTTTAATCTTGACATAAAAAAAACTGTTATTAAAAATTTATTTGTTTCGATAAATTTTTCTTTAGATTTAATTTTAATTTAGGAAAAGATTTTACAATTTAACTTATTTTAATTTTTAACTCAAATCTATAAAAAAAAAAAATTATTTATTTACTTCCTTTTTAACTTAGATAATTTTGTTAATTCCGAAAATCTATTAAGTTATTGTAAAATATTTTATCTTGATTTAATTTCTTAAAATTATTGAATATTTCTTTTCAAAACTTGTTAACTAAATAAAA
>JAOTRH010054607.1:4261-19082 GCA_034768845.1 Heliamphora exappendiculata
TCCTAACTGTATATATTCTAAAAGTAACTTTTTTGATAAGTTTTTTCACCTCATTTTCTTAGCCCGACATAAAGAAACAATTTTAGTCTTTTTTCTTTTCTTTTTATTTTCTCCAAAATTCAAATTTTGAATCATGAGTTTAGAATACCACGTGAGCATATTAACGTGGTGTTTCAAACATATATCTTATATATGCTTTCATATTTGAAGAATGATTATACACATTATGAGAATAACACTTATTACATGTCAATATAATCTTATATTAAGTAGTTACATAACTCGTGCATATTAGTTAAATACACCACCTTAGCGCCTGTTTAAGATGTATAAAAAGTTTGGCATTTATGAGTTTTTAACATTTTTAGGAAAAAATAAAGGATGTAAAAAAATTAGATTGCTAGCCATAATATTTTTAGTGTAGCCTTTTTCCTATTTTCTTTTTATTAAAATGTTTAGCATGATTTTTTTTTATTTTTCAAGTCTGCCCTCGTATGTAAAAAAAAAAGTCAAAAGCCAAAAAATTCAAAAAAGCTAAAAATATAAAATTGAATATTGTTACGAAAAAAGCCAAAAAACCTAAAAACAAATAAGCTAAAAATTGGAAAATAAAAAATTAGGTTTCTTAGCTTTTTGAGCTTTAAGCCAAAAGTCAAAAAATTAACTTAAAATCGATAACCAAACGAGGCTAAATATTTATTCTTCACGGTAACTTTGTAAGAGACACAACTCAAATGAAGCCAAAATTCGATTTATAGACCTCATCAACTTAGTTAGAGCGTGTTTGGGCTCTGTTTTTTAAATGTATTAACTTAAAAGCTAATTTTTAAATTGTATTATTTAGCATATCTAAATATTTTATTATTTTAATTATCTTTTTTTCTAAAATAAGCATACTCACATCCCAAATAATCTAATTTCATTGTATGAAATTTCAATAATACACTAAATATAAAAAGTCAATTATATTATCAAGATGTCAAAAAATCAGTTGACTTAAAAATAAAAAGTGATATTGGACATTTTTACAGAAAATTAAAAGGTAAAATGATGTTACAAACAATCTTATAAATTAAGAAGTTTAATTTTATATTACTAAAAAAGTTGACGTTTTAGTATGTGTTTGGTCTAATTTTTTTATACAGTTTTTTTTTGTCATTAAAGAATTTTTTTTTGCATTCGTCCAAATTAATGTACTTTTTAAATTCTTCTCTTGATAATTAAAAAAAATTATTATAAATAAAATAAATAAATAAATAATTAGTCCAAATGGGACCTATGGTGTTTATCCAACAGCATTTCTATACTTAAACATTTGGTTCTATTTATAGGAAAAAACAGCCTGACATCTTATGTCCAAATCCTTAAAAGAAAAAAGGAAAGTTATTAACCTTTTAGACATCCTAGAAAACTAATGTTTTCCCTAGTTTTTTTTATAAAAAATTTAGTTTTTTTACTTTTTTATAAAAAATTAAATGTAAAAAAATGTAAAACAAACTAATTAATTATAATAGAAAATCAAACAAATAGATTTTTTTAAAAAAAATTAGAGCAAAATATCTCATAAAAAAAAAAAGCTAACCAAACATATAGGCTTAGATGGACTTCTGGTCAATTCAAGGATCATTTCAAAACATATATGAAAGAAGGTTATATGCCAAAATTATTAGGTAATGTTGAAATATTATTGACATTTTTCATACAATAATATATTTTATACATAAAAATATTCAACGTATATTAAATAAATTAATCTTCTTTCTCACCTAGGCATCAAAAGTAACTTACATGATCTCATTTAGAATATTTTTTTTACTGTACTATTAAATAAAAAAATCACCCTTTATCTCGTCTTTACCCATCAAAAGTAACCTAGATTAATTACCTCATTCAAAATATTTTTCAGTATATTATTAAATAGAAAATCATTTAACTAATATTAGAGCAATCAAGTAAGTAATAATTATTTGATTATGTTCGATAATCTAATTTAAAACTAATTTTACTTAATCCGAATAAATAAAAAGATTATTTAGTATATATACAATATTAATTAACATACAAAGAGAAAATTTATATTTAATAGTTAATTAACTTCTTTTTATATAAAAAAATCAAAATAATAAGTTAAATTTAAGCCGATTACCAAACATAGCGACACCCATCCTATATTTTTTGCACTTTGAAAGAGAGATTAAATCAAAAAATTATCAGTCATACACAAAAATTATAATTTAAAAATATAAATAAAGAGAGACAAAAATACTAATTAGAAAAAGTAAACAAAAACAAAGTGAACGGACAGAGATATCAACTCTTGTCATTAACTTGTGACCTTTTAAGTAACAACCAACGTGAGCTCGTCTCTTACCAGCAACACTTATTCAACTTATTTAAAAAAAAATTCTCAAAAAAATTAATCCAAACATAGACTAAGCTTCTGTTTTGGCTTAATTCTTTTTTAAAAAAATTTACTTAATTAAAGATTTCTTTAAAAACTCATTTGTGTGGCCTCCCACTATAATTAATTAGTTTTTTTTTTTCATCTTTTCATATTTATTTTTTTTCAAAAAAAAAAAACTAAAAAGCCTACAAAAAAGAACTAGACTAAACACAAGCTAAGTGTACCTAAAATTATAATTAAAAAAATAATTATCATTGATGTTACTATCGTAAACTAGTAACTTTAATTAAGAAAATCTTAATTATTAATAGAATTAAAAACTACAAATAAGAAATAAAAATAAACACAGATTTTACTTAGCTATAACCTAAAAACTGAAAAATAGCTTACAATAAAACTCTCATTATTGTTAGATGGGATTTAAAAAACAAAAACATAAATTTAACTACTACTATATGTATTTCTCTCTAAAACAACACACACACACACACATATATATATGTATATATATATATATATATATATACATATATATATGGTAATGTTATGATAATTTGGTGACTATATTTAAATATATTACATGCATCTTGTGATTATATTATTTATTTTTAAGTATCACAAATGCCACTTAAATGTAATCACTAAAATATAATTAGCATAGTATTATTATTATTATTATTATTATTATTATATATATATATATATATATATAAGTATTCATGGGCATGATTGGTTTCATGTCTTCCAACCCACCTCCATCTCAAAGTTTCAATGCTCCATGGAACTTCTTCACAACATAGTCAATATGGCTCTCACCTCAAAAGGCATATCACAAACAACTCTCATATTCTCAGCTTAGGTCTCCATTGCCATCCCTCAAGTAATCCGCAGAGTTTTTTCGACAAGCAGTTAGCAAAAGATTCAAAACAACAACAGTTCATAAATTGATCAAGCATGGTATTTGAGAGGAGTGGTGATAAGAGCTCTAAGATTGGTTGCATCTAAAACCCGCACAATGGCATTCACACCTGAACATGAAGCAAGTATTTGTGGTCTCGTATTCTCAGTAATCTGCTTTGTGGTATATACTAGGTAGGAAAAATATGCTAACAGGGTCCAATATTAATCATAACCTGTACCAACACTATTTAAGTGAGTGATCAACCATTATTGAGGCATTACCATAATGCAGAAGAGAATCAAAGGCCCACATTGTATTAAGTTGATGAATGTCATAGGCAGAACATAACGGCAATGAAAGGGGGCCAAACACATGCATTAGATGTACTATCACGAAACTAGCAGCTGCTTCGTAATCTAATTAACAACAAAGGAAAAGATTCAGATTGCCCATACACTGTCTTGCATCTCTTGCTTAACCTCCTCCAAGTGTGGCCTTAAAAGCTGCAAAAATAAAATAATAATAAAAAAAAGAAAAGAAAAAAATATGCAAGTCATAAAATGCAGTATTTATCTTCAACACAATGGAGAAATTTGACATTGGGAACGAGTAAGGAAACAGGACCATGCAATGAGGTGAACAAGAACAGAGGGACAGCATGTGAAGCAGGTGAAGGAGCATCCAAAAATAGAAGGGAAAGTGTCTCCCAATTGAAATATTCTTAGGTCATCAGGAGTCTAATGTACTTGATGAGTTGTACAATGCCTGACATAGCCTATTCAGTGAATAGACTAAGCCGATACACGAGTAATCCAGGACATGATCACTGAAAAGCGATAGTTAGGTTATTATGCTATTTGAGATATACTCGTGATCAGGGACTGCATTACACTAGATATCCGACAGTATTAGAAGGGTACTGTGATGCAAATTGGATATCGGATACGAAAGACTCAAAATCTACAAGTGGATATGGTTTTCTACTTGGTGGTGCAACGGTATCTTGAAAATCTTTCAAACAGACGTGTATAGTACGTTCTACGATGGAATCAGAATTCATTGCTTTAAATAAAGCAACTAAAGAAGCCGAATGGCTACAATAATTTCTAGAAGATGTTTCAAGATGGCCTAAACTTGTGCCAGCTATTTGTATTTATTGCGATAGTCAATCGGCAATAGATATGGCACAGAGTCATATGTATAATGGTAACTCTAGACATATACGGCGTAAACATAATACCATTAGAAAATTACTCTCAAGTGGAGTTGTCACAATTGACTACGTAGAGTCAATGAACAATATTACGAATCCGCTGATCAAATGGTTAACCAGAGAGTTAGTTGAACGAGCATCGACAGGAATGGGATTAAAGCCTATGACATAAAAAGGTAACGTGAAGAAAAATCCAATCTAGCTGACTGGAGATCCCAAGATCTAAGTTCAATGGGACAACCTAATTGCGTATACCTAGGATAATCATCGTGGAGTTTGATAACTCTTACATATTTCTATGATGCAACGGTAATTTGGGAGGTTAAGCATTAACTTTTAATAACTTTTACTGGTGCGCCAGGTTGATATAGAGAAATACCATTGAATAAAAGTCACCTAAGTGAGTATGAAGCGGGGCCGCTTCATTGAGAATTTGACAAGGCAAAATTCTTGAAAAAATACTTGCAGAACCAGGAACAGTGTTTCATGGCCAAAACGAACACAATCGTGAGGATGAAAACTTCGTTGTGAAAGTCATTGTGTTAAGCCTATTATCTCGGTTTACTGCTAAGGCGACACAGTTCAAGGCGGTACCGCCCACTTATTTGCCGATAAACCTGATAGGTTCTCACAAGGGAAGATTCAAGGCTAACCGCTACATATCCTATGCGGGGACTTTTAGTTGTCTCTCTCTTTCTCTTGCAGTCAGGTTTGTAATCTGGGTCTGTACTCCCGCCAATTTCATTCATGGGGGGATTTTTGTATGTATGGATTGAATTCAATTAGCAATTGTAATTGATTTCTGAATTCAATTGGCAATTCAATTGGCCATTCAATTGGCAATTGAATTCCAAATTCAATACCATTCAATTGGATTCAATACCAGAATTCAATTGACAATTCAATTGGCCATTCAATTGGCAATTCAATTCTGGTGTAACCCCAAGAGAGAAGTTATATATATAAGAACTTCTTTGATTTTTCTACAAACACAAGAAAAGTATACAGTGAGATTGCAAGTTGTGAGAGAGAGAAAGACAGACGAGGTACGTTTGAGTATCCGATCTTTGAAGGTGTTCCAACGTTCGGGTCAGCCATTTTATTCTGGGAGAGTGACATCGGTGGAGATACCTACAACACCCTTGGTAGGCGGCGAATCATTCTTAAGAAAATTACGTTTATAGGACTCGATTTGCGTATTCTATTCACGTTATTTTCTGTATTTTTGGATTTCTGTAATTTCTATATATTTTTAATCGTTGAAAGTTAGTAATCATGTATTTTCTGGACCACTGAACATATTTTGTGTTATATTTTCAACATAAAAAATAAAAAATTATAAACGTTATCAAATGAGGCTTAAGTAATCAAATTCAATGAGAGAAAATTGAAGGATAAAAGAAATAAACCAAAGACTCTCTGAGAGACTTAAACGTCTTTGCCTTGAAAACTTTCAATCCTACTCTCTAATTTACTAAATTCTCTTTAATCTAATGTTTTATTTAATGTCTTCTTCATGGATAGGCTCGAGCATCAAAGAGTTAAAGAAAGAGGTTATGCAAGCTCAAGATTCAAGTTCGAGATCCTAATGGTAGATTGTGAGGCCAAGAGTTGCTGTTCATGCCAAGGTAGCTATTTATTCAAGCATTTTACGAAAATAAAGAAGTTGCCATCTAACATTTTGATTTCAATAATGAGTGGCAGGACTACACCTCTTAAACTATCGTTGAATATAATTTTTCAAAATTAATTGGCTTTTAAAATGGCATATGAGTCGGAGACCTAATTTATAATTACATCTTTTTTGGTCTACAAAAATAGAGATGGCTCAAGGATTCACCATTATATTTGGATAAGGTGTTAAGTACCCTACATTATCCTTTTTGTACCCCTTCTTTCATATAATTCTATAGTTGAAATGAGCTTGCCTTTTAAGTTTGTGTGTAATGTGAGATGAAATTTTAAAAGGATTTGAACCGAACTAAACATGTTTTCTGCATATATATACTTTTCAAAAGGCTTATGTGTTCCATAATCAATTTGCTTTAATATTTGTTCCCCCGATAGCCTAGAAGGCTTGAATTTGTCTTTAATTTGGCCATTAAAGAGCTTACTCATTCATCAATTATGGTCATGAGACAAGTATTTATGAGCACCCATGTACCCTATTTTATTTTTCAATTATTGTGGTGATGCATCCTCATTACAAGTGAGGCAAGCTAAATAACCTTTCATAGTCCACCTAGACATGTTTGTATACTCATTACAAGTGAGACAAGCTAAATAACCTTTCATAGTCCACCAGCTAAATAACCTTGCATAGTCCACCTAGACATGTTTGCATACTCATTACAAGCGAGACAAGCTAAATAACCTTTCGTAGTCCACTCAGACATGTTTGCCACATGCAGAAAAGTCATTAATGGTCCGCATAATAGATGCATGCATTATAAAATTCTGTCTATTTGTGGCATCATAAATTTGCACATCGTCCTCTCATAACTCCTTCAAGTCGTCAATTAATGGTTATAAATAAGCATCGATATCTCTTCCAAGTGTCGATCGACCGTGAATAAGTGAAGATAACATAAAAAAAAGACTCTTTTATACACTATTATGGTGGGAGATTATAAGGCATTACAATAATGGACCACATACTGTATGATGTGCTCATATTGTCAAAAGAATTGAAACCATCGATTGCCAATCCTAACCTTACATTTTGCGGATCCCTAGCAAGCACATGATGTCGTTTATCAAGTTCTTTTCATTCCTCACCATCAGTCGGATGTGTTAACCCCCCATCATCCACACGTTTCTCCTCATGCCATCTCATATATGTAGCTATTTTCTTCGATATGTACAATCTTCTCAACCTTGGTGTCAATAGGAAGTATCTCAATATCTTCTGAGTGATCTTCTTACTCGTACCATCGCTCACCCTATACTTAGACTTATTACATTGAGGAAAATTCTCAATATTTATTTTTTTCTTCCAAAAAGGTGCACGATTAAATTTACACACATGAATCGGAGCGTATCCTAAACCCAAATCACGTAAAAAAAATTAGCTTCATAAAGGGTCCATAGAATTTTCGGGTCACACTCTGGCAGCTTGAATAACTTCATAACCATGTCGAATGAATTGTTGCTCCATTTGTTGTACAGCTTAATATGAAGCATCCTAACAACAATGCCAACGCAGTCCTTTCACATCCCGGGTACATTTTACATTGTGGATCATCAAACAACTTATCAAAATTCGGCACATCTTGTTTCTCGAAACTATCAACCACTTCATCGATATCATCATCCATAATGCCACTCCTATAAAGTTCCTCTAACATTTCAGGCAATTAATCATTGTTTTCAGTGACTTCCTCTGACATTCTGTCCATAATACTTTTACAAGCGTCGTGATTTTTGACATTCGGTACATAAGGTTGATGAACGGGAATAGGTTTTCAGTGGTATAACCAAGTCTTAGAAGCGTGTAAAATTCCCATTCGAATCAAATGAAGGTAGACAACTTTACTATTATGTTTTTTTCCATTCAAGCTTAGCACACAGACACTGAATCTTATCCTCAGGTCTTATGTTTTTCATCACAAATTCAATAAATGACTTTACCCATTCTTTATATTGTGTACTTGTTAACCTATTTCATATTGTCATCTAGCTTTTGTCCATTTTCTACCACCTGCAAATTAGTCAAGCCTACACGTGTCTGTGAGTGTAATGTGATCCCAAGAGGGAAGAGAGGGTGAATTGAATATTTAAAAATTTCTTTCAAGATATTTTACTTTAAAGCAGGCAATATATAATTTTTGATCTTATGTGGATAAGCTAATATTCAATCAAATGTAAAGATAAAGAGTTTGAAGGTTAGAGAGATTGAAATCGAGATTTTTATAAAGTTTGGCGCACCGGTCTACGTCCTTACCTCTAGCAACACGCTTGAGGATTTTCACTAGTCCCTCCTTATAGGTGGAGATACATCTCTCCTTCACAAGGCGGAGAAGCCTTTACACCAAGAGCGTACAAGCTCTTAAACCCAAGTGATATTTTCTCACTTGAAAGAAGGCTAAGACCAAGCCTCAATAATGTTTTGATGAAGAATGTGTACAAGACTGGGCTCCTTCAATGAGCAAGTAAGTACAACACTATAGCACACTAATTCACTCTCAAAGAATATATCAAATGAAGCTCAATGAGATTTTTTAAGTGTTTCACACAAGTATGAGTAAGAATGTGAGATATGAGTGTTCAAGAATGAGTAGTATATGAGTATGTTCTTTGAAAAACTTCTTGTATCTTTTTGTATTGATAATATGGTCTCTTTATAACCAAAATCTCGAACTAGCCGTTGTGGCTATAGTGTACACAGAAAAACTAGTCGTTATTTTGTCAGAACAACACTTCAGCATGATTCAGTTGATTGAGGGCAACATTCTAGTCGACTGAACCTGTAAAATGGCCATTCAGTCGACTGGGGTAAATGGGTCAGTCGACTGAACCATTTAAGGTTCTTCAACTTGATTTTTCAAAAATATTTTCAGTCGACTTGTATTCAAATTCAGTTAACTAAACCATTTAAGTGCAACAAGTTGATTTTTCAGTAGGTATTTCAGTCGACTGAACCTTTGAGGTTCCGTTTTCACACTTTGAAGATCATTTCATGAAAGATTTGAATGAAAACAAAATCCTTATAAATTTTGATATATTTAAGACACAATGTAAACTTATTTAAAATGTTTCTCAATCTAAAAACAAGTTTAGGCAATTCATGAAACATTTTTTCATTTTTAGAAAAGATATATGCATGAGTTATATCTTTTTACTTTTGGTCTCCTATGAGCTTCAAAGGGTATATCAAAAGAGTAGTGAACATCCTATTTTGCAGTACAAATGAAAACTTAATCTAAGTTTTCAATCCTTCGTCTTTTGTATTGTTCCAAAAACTTGTTATTGAAGATTTTGACTTGAATATGCTTCATGGCTTTGACCTTGTATTTTTAATTATGCTTAGCATGTATTTTCTGTAAATGATCTCAATTTTTATAATTAGATACTTAGGTTTTGTTATCATTAAAATGGTCGTTGAAGCTTTGTTAAGCCAATAATTTCTCCTTTTTTTATGATGACAAAACAAGAAGCAAAAAGATGTAGAAAAGTTATATAATACTTTCCCTCTCAATAAGCATGAGTGAATAAGTATATTTTTTAGAGTTTTAGTAACTCCCCCTCACAATAGCATATTTTGAAGACTTAACAGTTTGATTTCATTTTTTAGAGCAATTGTAAGCAATTTATATATATGTTCAAGAATTATGGATATTGATATATCATTCACATTCTATCCATTCAATATGATGAGTCATGCATTAAAGTTCAACTATTGATCATTCAAAAAAAAATACATATATATATATATATATATATATATAAGCCAAGAAGGTGTACATTCACTTTTCAAAAGGTTTTGGAGTTAGTACATACATAAGTGTATCCATTTCAAAAAGATAATCAAACTACAAAGGATAAGCATTCACTTTTCAAAAAGTTTGCAATAAATACATCCAAAAAAAATTACTAATAAGCAAACTACTACAAAAGATAGGCATTCTATTTTGTTCTATTTTGCTTCCATTTCTTCTCCCCCATTTTGTCATGATCAAAAAGCGGGGGACCCGGAGGAACCGGCATCGTCCCCAGCATCCTCAGTATCGACGGCCTCGTCATCACCACCAGTGTCCTCATCATGTGATGAAGTGGAGTATGGTGGAATCCCGAGAGCATCTTCAATGCAAGTAAGGCGATTTTGGACCGACTTGCAGACGCTTTGGATTTTAGTGAGGCGAGTGTGGACTTTCTGCATGTCCCTTTTGATTTCTTTAGTGAAGGATTTTACGAAGCGTTTGAGGAAGGTTTTGGTGGAGGAATCTAATGGAGGATCAACAGTAGGAGTAGTGGCAGGAGCATCGGCTTAATCATGAGCTTGGTCTTCATCCTCATTATCTACATCCACAGAGGATGCTTCTCGACCACTTTTGGGAATCCAAGCGTTATCATATAACCGATATCCCATAAGTCGGAGAGATTTTTCATTGAGAAAGTCAGTGAGTTTAGGAGGATTG
The DNA here is from genome assembly GCA_034768845.1 of Heliamphora exappendiculata. Taxonomy (NCBI): domain Eukaryota; kingdom Viridiplantae; phylum Streptophyta; class Magnoliopsida; order Ericales; family Sarraceniaceae; genus Heliamphora; species Heliamphora exappendiculata. The sequence continues at coordinate 14,917 of JAOTRH010054607.1, forward strand.
AAGGTCGATGGTGAAGGAGAGAACCCAAAAGACTTGAAGAGACGTGTAAGATGAGCACCATATGGGAGAGTGTAGCGCGTGGTGCTTTCGCAGGAAAGCATCCACATACATACAAGAGTGGGAAGATCAAGGCGCCTCCCGGTGTAGATACACCACATAATGAAGCAGTCGAGATATGAGATATAATTGCGTGAGCCACTGTGAGGAAGAATATTATAGGTGATAATGAGATAGATGAGTTTGGCTTCAAGTTTAAGGGTAGCATATTTCAGTGTAAGAGCAAAGTTTGTGACCCATCCATTGACGGCCATGGGAAGAAATTCTTCAGAAGTGAACTCTTGGTCCATGATCCAATTGGATGATGGTTGAGGACAAATGAAATCGCCCCTACCCATCCCAAAAAGATTAGCAATGACTTTGTCGGAGAATTTGTATGTTTTTCCAAAAAGGTATGTAGAAAAATAAATGTGCCGATCATTTGGGTTAGGTTTGAGTTCATGGGTGAGATTTGCATAGAACAATTCGACATGTTGAGTGAAAAGGCCCTTAGGTTGATAAAACAAGAAGGGAGCCCAACCCATATTCGCAAAGAGATGACAAATGCTAGAAAAATAGCGATGCACGAATTCCATGTCGAAAAATTTACCAAAAATGGGATCGATGGAGGAAAGATGATTTGTATAAAGGTCCTTAGCCCTAGATGAGGAGAAGAGTTTTTCTGTTGGTTCCGATGATGATCCGGCAACCCCTTTCCCTTTTCCTCCCTTGGTTTTTGGCGGCATTGTGAGATTTGGAGGGATTTGGTGGAGGAGAGAAGATGTAGGAGTGATGGAAAATGGTAGAAATGTAGGATTCGAGAAGAGAGTTTGTGGGAGGAGAGCTATTTGGAAAGAACTGAGAGTGAATAGAGAAATAAAATGTCAATTTTGAAGAGTTTCAAGCGCGCTAGGGTTTTAAAAATTGACAATTCATTCGACTGGAAGGGCTATTCAGTCTACTGAAACTGGCCCTAGGTGTGTGAGGAATTCTAGTGTCTTTTTCAGTCGTCTGAGGTACTGGTTCAGTCAAATGAAGTTATTGTGATAGAATGGACTTGATTTTCTTAACAAAAATTAACTTTTCACACCTTTTCTAGTGTAAGCTCACACAACTTCTCTATTATGAAATAATCCCAATTCTCTCCTTATTAAGATAAAGTGATCCTCATTAAATGGTTTAGTAAAAATATCAGCCCATTGATCGTTTGTGCAAACAAATTCTAGATGAATATCTCTTTTTTGTACATGATCATGAAGAAAATAATGTCGAATTTCGATGTGTTTTGTTCGTGAGTGCAATATTAGATTTTTAGAGATATTAATAGCACTTGTATTATCGCATTTTATAGGCACAATATCATAACTCAATTTAAAATCTTGAAGTTGTTGTTTCATGTATAAGACTTGGGCATAACAACTACTTGCGGCCACATATTCGGCCTCGGCAGTTGATAAGGCTACGAAATTTTGTTTCTTGGAGAACCAAGAGACAAGTGACTTTCCTAGAAAATGACAAGTACCACTTGTACTTTTGCGATCTATTTTGCACCCGGTAAAATTTGCATCGGAATAACTAATCATTTCAAAGGAAGTGAATTTTGAATACCATAACCCTATGTCTATTGTACCGATTAAATATCTCAAGATTCTTTTAACCGCAATTAGGTGTGATTCTTTAGGACATGCTTGAAATCTAGCACACATACACACACTAAACATAATATCCGGTCTACTAGCGGTTAAATATAAAAGGCTACCGATCATACCTCGGTAGAGCTTAGTGTCTATCGATTTTCCTTGTTCATCAATCTCAAGCTTTGTTGATGGACTCATGGGTGTTCCCAAAATTTTGCCTTCTTCCATGTTGAACCGTTTGAGCAAGTCCCGTATGTACTTTGATTGGCTTACAAACGTTCTATTTTTGGCTTGTTTGATTTGAAGTCCGAGGAAGAATGTGAGTTCGCCCATCATGCTCATTTCGAATTCCTTTTGCATACATAATGAGAATTCCTTGCACAAGATTTTGTTAGTAGCACCGAATATAATATCATCAACATATATTTGAATGATAAGCATATCATCATGGCTTATTTTTATGAAAAATGTTGTGTCAATTTTGCCTCTTACAAAGCCATTTTCTAGTAGGAAACTGCTTAGTCTTTCATACCAAGCTCTAGGAGCTTACTTTAAACCATACAATACTTTAGATAATTTGAAAACATGATTGGAATAGTGATAGTTTTCAAAGCCCGGTGGTTGTTCAACATAAACCTCTTCATTGATAAAACCATTCAAAAATACACTTTTTACATCCATTTGATATAGTTTCAAATTCTTATACGATGCATATGCAAGCAACATACGAATGGCTTCCATCCTAGCTATGGGTGCATAGGTCTCATCAAAGTCTATTCTTTCTTCTTGATTATAACCTTGTGCAACTAGCCTAGCTTTGTTACGGACAACAGTGCCATTTTCATCCTTCTTGTTTCTATAAATCCATTTGGTTCTAATTATGGTATGATTTCTAGGTCTACGAACTAAATGCCATACTTCATTTCTTTCGAATTGATTAAGTTCTTCTTGCATTGCCATTATCCATGAATCATTTTCTAGTGCATCATTTATATTCTTTGGTTCTTCTTGAGATAAAAATGCAAGATGATTACTAATATTTTTGTAAGAGGATCGAGTAGTTACCCCTTTTGATGGTTCACCAATAATTTGATCCAATGGGTGATCATTTACAATCTTCCATTCTTTTGGCAACACTTCATGTTCCTTTTGATCTTGATCATCAATATGGACTTCGATACTTTTTTCTTTATCTTCATTGATTTGCAAATCCTCTAAGCCTTTGTTGATTTCTATATCATCATTAAAAAGCTTGAAAGAAAAAGGATTAACTTCATCAAATCTAACATGAATAGATTCAACTAGAGACATAGTTCTTTTGTTATAAATTCTATAAGCATTGCTATTAATTGCATAACCAAGAAATATACCTTCATCCGATTTGGAATCAAATTTTTCTAAATCATCTTTTTCATTCAATACAAAGCATTTGCAACCAAAAACATAAAAATAAGAAATGTTGGGCTTTCTTCCATTTCATAGTTCATAAGGAATTTTGCTAAGATGAGGTCTTATGTAAACTCGATTCATTGCATAACAAGAAGTATTGACCACTTCAACCCAAAAGTGCTTAGGCAACTTGTGCTCATTTAACATAGTTCGAGCCACTTTCTGTAATGAACGATTTTTTCTCTCTACAACCTCATTTTGTTGAAGAGTTCGAGGAGCTGAAAAATTATGAGAAATGCCATTTTGATCACAAAAGTTTTCGATCTCTTTATTTTTAAATTCGCATCCTCTGTCACTACGGATGTGTAAGATTGAATAGCCCTTTTCATTTTGAAGTTTTCTACAAAGTTTGACAAATACAAAATTTACTTCATCTTTTGATGCAAGAAATAAAACCTAAGTATACCTTGAAAAATCATCAACTATTGCAAAATCGTATAATTTTCCTACTAAGACTTTGAACATTCGTGGGACCAAATAAGTCAAGATGAAGTAATTGCAGTGGCCTATTTGTAGAAATTTCTAGTTTCTTTTTTAAACTCATTTTAGCTTGCTTACTAAATTAGCAAGCATCACAAATTTTGTCCTTAATGAATTTGGTTTTGGGTAAGCCTTTCACCAAATCTTTCTTGACAAGTTTAGATAGGAGATCCATACTAGCATGACATAGCCTCCTATGCCATAACCAACTTGTTTCATTTTGAGCCGAAAGGCATTTGACATTTTGAAAATCTAGTTTATCAAAATTTATGGTATACACATTTTCAAAATAATTTGCAACAAATAAAACTTTATGATTATTCTTATCTTTAACAATACAAGTATCATGCTTGAATTTAGCGCATTATCCTTTATCACATAATTGACTAATACTTAAGAGATTATGCTTTAGACCATCAGTAAGTAAGACATTATCAATGTGAAGGGAGAATTCTTTATCAACTTTGCCTTCACCTATAATCTTGCTTTTACCATTATCTCCAAATGTCACATAGCCTCCATCTTTAGGTTTTAAGCTCAAGAATTTTGTTTTGTCTCCCGTCA
>JAOTRH010054618.1:0-19081 GCA_034768845.1 Heliamphora exappendiculata
CACACACTCATATATATATATATATATATATATATATATATATATATATATATGTGTGTGTGTGTGTGTTTATATCAATTATCTATGCTCCGTACAATATGTTTATATCAATTATCTATGTTTCGTACAATACCACGTAAATAATTTATCACATAAATATTTAATTAAAAAAATTTAAAAATAAATAGGGTCTCACAAGTCTCCCCTACTTAGAAAATTTTATTCCCAAAATTCGATATACATCAAGGCAAAAAGAAATTCGGATATTTCGAGCGAACTTCGAACTTACGCTTCCATAACGTTTTCTCAACACCATGACAATGCCATAGTACTTTGACATAAGAAATAGTTTGCCCACGCAATATTTGTTCTTTGGTATCCAAAAATTTCACTAGTCGTTCTTCATAAGAAACACCATCCTCAACTTGCAATTTGGATGAATTAAGAACATGTAAAGGATCTGGCTCATACTTTTGCAATATAGAAACATGAAAGACGTGTACTAACAAAAGTTGTGGAGGTAAGACAAGACGATAAGCCACCTTTTCTATCCTCTCAAGGATCTCAAACGGCCCTATAAAGCGCGGTGACAACTTCCCACTTCTACCAAATCTCATCAAACCTTTGCAAGGTGAAACTTTAAAAAACACGTGGTCCCCCACTTCAAACATCAAAGGTTCTCTCCATCGGTCGGCATAACTCTTTTAATGACTTTGGGCCATCACTAGGCATTGTCGAATAGTACTAATCTTTTCAGTAGTCTCTCGTACAAGATTTGGTCCGAACACAGTTGTCTTTCCCACACAGGTTCAATAAACTGGTGACCTACAAGGCCTGCCATATAAAGCCTCATAAGGCACTATCTCAGTGCTTGACTGGTAGCTATTGTTAGATGCAAACTCCGCCCAAGATAGATGATCCTCCCAAGATTCCCGAAAATCTAAAACACACACACTCATAACATGTCCTCCAAAATCTGTATAGTACACTCGGACTGATCGTCCATCTGTGGATGAAAAGTGGTGCTGAAGAGAAAATTTGTTCCCAAAGTTGACTAAAGACTGCCAAAAACATGATGTGAACCAAAAATCTCGATCGGATACAATAGATACTAGCACTCCGTGGAGTCAGACGATCTCACTCACGTACAATCTACTAAACTTATCAATTGAGTCAGTGATACAAATAGGAAGAAAATGTGCGAACTTGGTCAATTGATTGACTATCACCCAAATAGCATCATGTCCCCTTGGTGACCTCAAAAGTCCCGAAACAAAATCTATGGTAACATTCTCCCATTTTCACTCTAATACAGACAAATGCTATCACAATCCCATTTGTCTTTGATGCTCAGCCTTCACCTATTAACAGGTAAGGCATCGCGAAACGAAAAGCGCCATGTATCTTTTCATAACTTTTTGCCAAAATTGACGGCATAAATCATGATACATCATCGTGCCGCTTGGATGCATGGCTAAACGCGAATGATAAAACTCAGGTAGTACATTCTTACGACACGATCTCGGCACAAACAATCTTCCCACAAATTGCAGACTCTGATATGATGTATAGTCCATCTTTTGGCATCCCCGTCACCCAAAACACGATCACGAAACATTTGGGTTTCACTATCCTATAGTTGAACCTCAACCACGCGACTAAGAAGAAAAGGTTGTGAAATCACCCAAAAAAAATGTAGCGCACTCGTCGATCTCTATAAGATGTAACTTGTATTCTCCAACTTTCCCAAGAGTGCTCTACTTTCGTATGGCTATATGGGTAAAGGAACTAAGGGACTTTCTACAAAGGGCATCAGCCACCACTTTGGCCTTCCTCAGGTGGTACTGTGAATCAAAGTCGTAGTTGCCAAGGTATTCCATCCACCGTCGCTGTCGAAAATTTAAGTCTTTCTGTAAAAATAAATACTTCAATCTCGTGTGATCAAAAAACACTTCCAAACATTCGCCGCGTAGATAAGGCCTCCATGTCTTCAAGTCAAAAATCACTACCGCTAGCTCCAAATCATGCGTCGAATAATTCTTCTCATGCGTCTTAAGTTGTCACGAACCATAAGCAACAACCCCACTTAGCTGCATAAGCACACAACCTAATTTGTTGTGTGATACACCGTAATACACAATATAACCTAAACCATGCTCCGGTATAAATAGAATTGGTGCACTCGTTAATCGTTTCTTCAACTCCTGAAAAGCAAACTCGCAAACTCACAAACATCGTTCCATAAAAATTTAATCCCTTGCGAGTAAGATGAGTCATTGGCACAACAAGAGTAGAAGATTCCTTAACGAACCTTTGGAAATAATTTGCCAAACCCAATAAACTTTAGATCGCAAACACACATTTTGATCGCTTTTAACTCATTACGGTCTCGATTTTATAAGAATCCACCACTACACCATCTCTTGAAAATACGTGCCTAAGGAATTTCACTTTCAACAATTAAAATTCACATTTCTCAAATTTAGCCTACAAACGGTGCTCGCGTAAAAGCTCCAACGCAATCTTCAAGTGCTCTTCATGTGCCTCCTTAATAGGTGAATAGATAAGGATGTCATCCATGAATACAACCACGAACCTATTGAGATTAGGATGAAAAACATGATTCATCAAATCCATAAATGTTGTCGGTGCATTGTTCAACCCAAATAGCATGACAAGTAATTCATAGTGCCCGTAGCGTGAGTGGAAAGCTGTTTTTGCAATGTCTTCCTCCTTCACTCGCAATTGGTGATAACTCGACCTCAAATCAATTTTTGAAAAACAACACGATCCACTCAATTGATCAAATAAATTATTAATTCTTGGCATAGGATATTTATTCTTCATGGCCACTTTGTTTAACTTTCGATAATCAATGTATAGGCTTAAAAATCTTATTTGCAAACAATGTTGGAGCTCCTTAAGGAGAAGTACTTGGACAAATAAAGCCTTCATCTAAAAGCTCCTAAAGCTGCACTTTCAACTCTAACAATTTGACCGACGCAAAACGGTAAGGTGACATAGATATAGGCGTCGTCCTGAATACAAGGCTAATGGAGAACTCTACTTCTTACCGTGGCGGTAGCTCAAATAACTTGTTAGGGAAAACGTTGAGAAAATCACAAACAACGGGAGGGAATTCCCCTATAATGGAATCAACTTCACTCATCAACAAATTAGAGAGAAGGGAAGTAAGGTTCTCACGTTTCTGCAAAGAATAAGGTTTAGACACCAAACCATCGTCCCAATCACCCACAAAATAAAAACAGTCGCCCTCTGGCGTACAGATGGATACTCGTCGTTAGTCACAATCTATGTAAGCACGAAAGATGATTAACTAATTCATCCCTAGGATGGCATCAAAGGTAAACATATCTAGGGCAATAAGATCAAATGCCAAACGGCAACTAATAATTTCAATCTCACAGGATTTACAAACCTATTTCAATAAAGCACTCCATCCTACTAGCATCTCTACGCACAAAACAATATGCAATGCATCTATCTCCAACCCCAATGGAGATGTGAATGTAGATGTGATGAATGAATGCGATACTCTTGTGTTGATAAGAACATTGGCCCACGAGCTGTATAGAAGGAAGGTACCTCTGATGATGGAGTTACTGGCAGTGGTATCTAGCACGGTTGGTGTTTTCGAGGGAGAGGAAGACTAGTTTCTTTAAGAAACCACTCACCAAAACTTAGGCCACTAATCTAAACAAAACTACCAAAATGCCCTTGAGTCTCCAACAAAGATTTAAATTATGTAATTGCATCCAAAACACATCAACATTAACATTTTAACTTTAAATTAATATAGAAATTTATATTTTTAAAATTATTGAAATCTAAAATTATCCCCAAAATAAGATATTTGGGCCTCCGCACACACAAGTGGGTCCGACAAAGTATATAAAAATATTATCGAGCCCACTGGTCATATATATATCAATTATCTATATTCCATACAATACCACACAAATAATTTATCACATAAATATTTAATTATAAAAATTAAAAACGGGACTGGATCTCACACTTATGCTATATTCCCGAATGTCAAGAACACTATTATAGTGTGGGTTATTTTTTTCATGTTCTTCAAATTCTAACTAGCTAGATTTTGTTTTCATAAAATATGGAAACCCTTGTCTTGAAAACAAATTAACTGAATCTTGTGGCCAGAGTTTATAACTGCATTTTTATAGGTTACAGCAGAAACCTGTAGAATAAATAAGACGTGGGTTTCAAATATAATTATGAAATCCTACCTCAACCCAGAAGTAATTTTAAAAAAATATAAATTATAATTAATTTCACTAAAGAATTATAATTGCACTCATAACCTTCTTCTCAAAATCGAATTATTTGAGCTCTTATTATTAAATACTTATTTATTTTCCTTTACGTTTAGATTGCAGATACCCGTCGATTTAATTAAATTACTTACAATTTTATTTAATCGATTTCTTTAAAAAATTCATAAGACCTTTCGTTTAACTTATTTGATATGTCGGATTATAAAATCTATATACAGGGTTTGATATAATTAAAACATATAAGTTTCCTTAAATGGGTATCATCAATTCGTTGTCATAACGTAGATTCTGTCAATAATTAATATTCACCATATAATTAAGGCCGTTATCCAACTCACCGAGATTATTGATCCGTAAAAGATCGCACCCTCTAATGAGTCAAAATAAAAAATATTAAATATACGTGTACAATAATTATTTCAGTATTAAGAGCATAAGAATTCATAATAATCATGTAGTGCAAATTAATTTATATAATCAGTATAAAATTAATTATCCCAACATAGTCCTGTTCAATACACACAAATGTACTAGCATAATGAGTTGGAACAATTGTCGAAATAATTACCATTTTTTGTAATCAAGATAAATCTATTAAAAGATTGTGCTACAATCGTACCGATGGTGTGCCCAATTCTATCTAAAACTGTGAACCAAAAATTAATATTCTATAAGAACCGATAATCTGGTCTTTTATGTGTAAGTCAAACACTACACGTCGGATTAAATACTATATAGAATAAAAGACACATATACACAATATTAAATAAATAATGAAACACATATATTGCTCATAAAGATTATCATACAATGAAAAAACTAATTTTATTAATAAATAAAATTAAATACCAAAAATTCAAAACATAATTTTTAGTATATAATCGTAATAATGTCTTTCAAGATCTGAATAGTGCGCTTAGATTGGCCATCTGTTTGCGAATGAAAGGCGATGCTGAAAGCACGTTCGTCCCTAAGGCCAAGTGAAAGCTTTACCAAAATCGTGATGTAAACTGGCGGTCTCGATAAAAAACTATGGATACTGGCACTCCATGAAGTCGAATGATCTTTTCAACATATAACTTACTAAGCTTGTCCATAGAATTCGTCATTCGAATGGGAATGAAGTGCACCAATTTTGTTAATCCATCCACCACAACCCAAATGGCGTTATGCCCTTTTGACGATCTAGGGAGTCTCGAAACAAAGTCCATCGTGACGTTATCCCATTTCCATTCTAATACAAGTAATGGTTGCAACGATTTTGCTGGTCTTTGGTGCTCGACCTTTGCTGACAAGTAAGGCATCAAAAAACAAAAAGTGCTACATCATTTTTCATACCCTTTCACCAAAACTGACGATGTAGATCACGAAACATCTTTGTACCTTATGGATGTATAACAAGACAAGAGTGGTGAAACTCATGGAGTTCATCTTTACGAACGACTCTGGTATGAAATGTCTTTCACAGAATTTCTAATTTTGACCGGGGTGTAAGACCCATTCCTTAATGTTATCACTGTTTAAAATACGACCATAGATCAACTGGGCATTACTGTCCACCTGCTGAGCATCAACGACACGATCAAGAAGTGTAGGTTGCAAAACTATTGTAAATAACGTAACACACACATCAGTGTCATTGATATGTAAATCAAAGTCACCAAGATCCTCAAGCATCTCCCACTCTCTTATAGCTACGTGGGATATGAAACAGAAGGGTTTTCGGCTAAGAGCATCGGACACTACATTGGCCTTCCTTGAGTGGTATTTCAAATTAAAATCATAATCCTCCATGCATTCCATCCACCTCCATTGATGTAAATTCAAGTTCTTTTGAGAAAATAGGTACTTTAAGCTTTTATTATCCAAAAATACTTCAAAGTGCTGATCGTACAGATAATGCCTCCACCCCTTCAAGGCAAACATCATTGTCGTAAGATCCAAATCCTGCGTCAGGTAATTTTTCTCATGAATCTTGACCTTTTGAGAACCATAAGCAACGACTCTTTCTTGTTGCATCAAAACACTACCTAAATCGTCGTGCGATGCATCACAATAAACAGTGTAACCCATCTACGCAAGCTCACAAGTTTCATTCCACAAAAACTTGATCCCTTTAGGTATAGGTTGTGTCATAGGTGCGACAAGTCGAGAAAAATCTTTGACGAATCTTCGACAGTAACCCGCCATTCCCAAAAAAATTTGAATCTCAAATACGCTCTTAGGTCACTTCCAACTCGTTATGGCATCAATCTTTGAAGAATCCACAGTTATGCCATCTTCCAAAACCACGTGCCTAAAGAACTTTACTTCAAACAACCAAAACTCTCATTTATCGTATCTAATGTACAATTTGTGTTCTCACAAAAGTTACAACGCAATCCGTAAGTGTTCTTCATGAGCCTCCCTCCATGGTGAATAAATTAAAATATCGTCCACGAACACAACCACAAACTTATCGAGATAAGAGTAGAAGATACGATTCATCAAATCTATAAACGTCGCCAAAGCATTTGTCAAACCAAAAGGCATGACCAAGAATTTATAGTGTCCATAATGTGTGTGAAATGTCATCTTCGCAATGTCCTCCTCCTTTATTCTCAACTGATGGTAGCCCGACCTCAAGTTAATTTTGCAAAAAGCAACTCAAACCCTTTAGTTGATCAAATAAGTCGTCGATTCTTGGCATTAGACACTTGTTATTTATAGTCACTCGGTTTAACCTTCGATAATCAATACACAAACATATGGATCCATCTTTCTTCTCAAAAAATAGTGCTGGAGCTCCCCATGGTGAAGTGCTTGGGAAGATGAAATCCTTATCTAGAAACTCTTGAAGTTGTACTTTTGATTTTTGCAACTCTGCCAGTGCAAAATAATACTGTGCCATAGAAATATGTGCGATTCTCGAAATAAGATCAATGGAAAATTCGACTTCTTGTCATGGTGGTAACTCAAACAAATCATTAGAAAACAGGTTGGGCAACTCACGAATAACATAAGGGAGTTCCCTTTCGGTGGTATCAACCTCACTCATCAAAAGGGCAGGGAAAAGAAAGTTAAGACTTTTGCAACTTCGTAAATCGTTGGGCAAGGGTATCGAACCGTCATCTTGGTCACCCAAAAAGCAAAAGCAATCACCCTCATATGTACAAATGAACACTCGACGCCAATCACAATTTATATGCGCACGATAAGTAGTCAACCAATCCATCATGAGGATGATATCAAAGGTAATTATGCCAAGAATAATGAAATCAAATGATAGGCGGCGATCGGTGATCTCAATCTTGCAAGATCTACATACTATTCTCAACACGGCCCTCCCATCAACCGAGGTTTCTATATATAAGGCGCTACCCAATGCATCTACCTCTAAATCCAATGCCGATGCGAATGTAGATGAAATGAATGAATGAGATACTCCCGTGTCGATGAGAACACTGGCCCATGAATTGTATACTAGGAAAGTACCTTGTATGATAGATGTACTGGCGGTAGCGTCTGGTACAGCAAGTGCCTTTGAGGTACTCAGCTCTAAAAGTGTATAGGTTCGCCATTGCGTTCCTCAATTCAAATAATTGTAACCTTGAGTTTTGGACTGTCGCACTGACTAAACTCTTTCATCCTTGTGTGGACTGAACTGACTGTGAACCTACCACACTCTGAGTGTTCCTTTCCTAAGGATAATAACGACACATATGCCCTGTCTGACCGTAATAGAAACAAGGGTCCTTTTCCTTGAGACTGAGATGGTGGTAGGCTCTGTGGCTATCCCCTCTACGAGCAGTCGGTGACCAGCTGTCTGCATAAGAAGTAGATGATCTCTCTGTGCTCCGATCGTCTAGAAGAGACTATAGAAGGAGCACGAGCCAAACACGACTACTGGTAGGATCCCAAAGGAAAAGAATAAGGACCAAAACTATCTCTGCCTCTTTAATTGGCGCTCCTTTAACTGCAGGCTCGCCCCTCCCTGCTTAGTCTTACCTTCTCTAGCTTTGTGAGTTTCTTAAAGTGTATTCTCGACTGTGATAGCCGACTCTACCAGCTCTGCAAAATGTGCATCATTAGCGCTGCTACTCTATCTCTAATGGCAAGTCTACGGCTCAGCTCAAACTTTTTAGCGCACAACTTATCGGTGGCCACTATCTCTTGTGCAAAACATGATAGACGTGTAAACTTACCTCATACTAGACCACTGTCATCCCTCCTTGAATAAGGGAAAAAAACTCCTCTCTATAAACATCCCCAGATTATTTAGGAAAGTACTTCTCAAGGTACACTCTCGTAAATGCTGCATAGGTGCCCTCAACTTTGATTTTTGCAAACTTCCACCACTCATGAGTATCCCCTTGAAGTTGAAAAGCGACAAAGGCCACTCTCAAATTATCTTACACAATCTACAGGGAATTAAGAATTCGAGTAACAAGCTCCAACCACTCTGTGGCAACACTAGGGTCTGGGTCTCCGGTAAACGTTGAAGAGTCTAACTGTTGGAATTCCCTCATTATAGAGGTAGCCCTAGGTTTAGGTACCCTAGCTCTTCCCTTTGCTACCTCGGCCAGCCGTCGTATGGTATTAACCATCTCTCGCATCAAATGAACCCCTCTCCCACTTGTTCCTAAGAGGCATTACGTCCCCGCCTTCTAGAACAGGTATAAAACTATAATCCCAACCTCGAGCTTGCCTCGAAGGCATAACTCCATATAAAAGATTAGAAAAATTATCAATACAAGGGTTAAATAAACATCATGCTTTCGATAAGGTTTTACTTTAGTCAAGTTATCATTTAATAACTAAAGATCACATCAACAAATCTCATGTAATGAGGAGCACCAATAGGAGTTGCACATCAATCTAAGTAACTCATTTAGATTTCTTATCAATAATAACGTCAGTCATATGCATTTCTAACTCGACGTCCAAATTAGTCAACCAGACATTAAAGGGCACGACATATCATTCCTAATATTCAACCTCCATACTCACATACAACACTTAACACAAAGGTATCGAATTTTATCGTATTCTCATCATTTAAGCATGCTAACATATGCATGTCAAACACAAACACCAATTTTCACATAGTAGCGCAGCCATTTCTCAAGGCTCAAAGGTATTTGAACCTAGACCTCTGATATTATTTTGTTAAATCCCAAAATCCAAGATATGGAGATCCAAGAGGAGAGAGAAGAAAAGGTTCAAGAAAACCAGGATACCCTATCTTTTTCAATAAAAACCCTTTTTAAACCAAAAAGACTCTTGGTGTAAGGATAAGATCTTTGAAAAGTAGATTTTGGGAGCTTCGATTTGGATATGAGAATGACCCAAGAAGGATTTGAGATGAAAGAGATATGTAAATTTTAAAACAAGAGCAAAATTGTGAAACTCACAAAATTAACAGTAGACAGACCGCTCGATCGATCTAAAGACCGTTCTATTGGTCTGCTGCTATTCACAGCACCATGTACCTGCAACAGAAAAACTATGACCATGCCAAGACCACTCAATAGGTTCATCGATCAGTATAGCACCAACTAGATTATTTTGATGTTTTAAAACTCCAATACTCACCCAACCCCATTTTCATTCAAGGAGAAGGTGCTAGGGCCTTGAAAAAACATAATATTTGATAAGAGAAGAAACCTAAAATCTTTAAGCAAATGAATCAGCATATACATTCATTCAAAAACATGAGTATGCACGAAAAATTGAGTCCAAAAGCCTCTCATTGAGAGTGCACATCATTCACATATCTTCAAATACATGGGGGCTTAACCTTAAGGCCTTACAACACTGAAATACTTTTGTTACAAAACATAACAAAACGTGATTACAAGATCCAGGATCTAACCACAAAATTTCCTTTATCATTCCTACGCCATAGATTACCTACAACACTTGGAAATTTTTATTTTAAATAATGTGAGCCGAAACCCAATAGAAATCTAAAACCAAAGATGGATGGATGCATGACATGTACTTGGAAATTTTATGAATACAATAACATAAACAAATTCTCCAATTAGTTTTCCCATGAAATTCAGATCACATATATCATCAATACTCAACATTGTAACCATGAATTTAGTTAGGTACCGACTTGCCACACTAGGTAACAACCGGCAATTATAAACTCATATACGTTGCTCTCACTACTGGGCCATCTTAAGACACCAACAGGCAACCCATCATATAGGTTTTATAATTTGCCACACAATCGCACTCCTTTATGGTTCAACCGAAGGGTAGGGCACCCTTAGGCTCTTTTACGATTCAACCGAAGGGTAGGGTACCCTTACACTCTTCTACGGGAATTAACTGAAGGGTAGGGCACCCAATTCTTATTAATTTACTATCTAGTCAACAGACCGTACCAAATGAAATTAAATAGCTGACGTTGTTTCGGACCTATAAATAATAGTAGTGACTCAGGTAGAGAGAATACTATTATTTACAGTTAAGTATATATCATCACTTAATTTCAAATTAATCGATTCGCAATATACCCTTTGGTTAGAGAAGTGATTCACATTAACGATTATCTATAATTATTTTTAAAGAAAGTTCGTAGCGGTGATCTTGTAATTAATTTTGATCGATGGTGAGAAAAGCCCTAAAGCCAACACACAAAATTAATTACATCACCTACAAACTAGTGATGGAAATCGCATGATTTATCTGTGAATAAATTTTCTCACCCACTTAATTTTTAAAATATTTTTGAAGGTTATAAATTTTTTTTAATTAAAATAAACTCATAATTTTTGAAAACCAAACGCTACAAAAGATTCTAATTTTAACCATCTTTACGTGTTATATGTGTAACAAATAAAAATTTTAAATTCTATTGGTTTAAAAAAAATAATTTTAAATAAAATTTTTAGAATTTAATTTTATTTTCTGTTACACATATTTTGAAAAAAAATATTTTATTAAAATTAAACTCCTTTTAATTAATTTTAAAATTTCAAATAAACCTTATATTTTTCCAAGATATCCGATTTTTAAAAAAATTTAACGTGTTTTTAAGTAACAAATAAAATTCTAAAATTTTCTTTTTAAAAATTTAATTTAATTAAAAAATTATTTTATTTTTCCGTTACAAAAAAATAATTTTGAATAACAGAATTAATTAAAACTGAACTGAAAACATAAATCGAATAAAATATCTATGCATTTAAATAAATAAATGCATTATTTTTTTATTTTTATAGTCATGCTGAAACTCTTTAGCCAAAGTATTTCTGTACGTATAGAAAACTTATAATCCTGTTAGAATTAGAATTCTAGCATTCTAGTTTTGTTAGAAACAGAACTCTATAGCTTTCACAACTCTGTAGCCAATAGAAATCTTGTAACACAATTTCTGTAAGACACAGCTGCCGCCGTCGAGCTTATCCCACACACACCAATGCCGAGCTTCACCCCAGCCAGTGCGCGCTGTGCCACTGCCACCACCACGCGCTGCTTCGCGCTTCGTCGCTATGCGCCTGATGTTGCATTTTGCCACATGTTGCTGCTAGTTTTGGCTACCTTGTTCTTCAACTATTCTTCGTTGTTCTTTCAACTTTATATTACATTAAAACTAAAAACTAGAACATAGAATTGAAAATTAATTATTTTTACATTAATCATATACTTCCACGGAGTTCACAAACAATCTACCACGATCAACTCCCGTGATTTAAAAAAATTATTTAATAATTATTAAATTTTATGCAATCAAACATGCAAACATAATGACTATTAAAAGCTGAAATTAGATTGTCTGCAAAACAAAATTAACACAATTTAAATCTACTTAAACTCATGATTCAATGATACATAATCAAAGACGGCTCTGATACCAATTATTGGGACAAATTGCCAATATCCTAAGATTATGTCTATGATTTTAGTCAAAAAAATCTAGAAGGGCAAACGCTAAAACAGACTCCAAATTAAAACTTTTGATATCGAATAATCAAAAATAAAATCTAGTAATGCTCTTAATGTTAGTTTAGAATTATACCTTTCGAACATCGATTGATTTGATTTTGTTTGTAGCCAAAAACTTTAGTCAATAAACTTTCACGATAATTAATTAGAAGTCAATTCTCTCAATCAAGTCTTCTGTTGTATTCTCGAATGCTAAAATTGATCGTAGTGTGGGTTACGTTCTTCGAGTTCTTTAAAACTCATCTTGATTAGGCTTAGGTTTTTAGGAAACGTGAAAACCCTAGCCACTTAATCACATAGCTGAATAATATGAATTTTGGCGTTATGATTTTTAACCGCATTTAAATAGGCTACAACAGGAATTTGTGGAGTAAATAAGATGTGGCCTTCCAATGTAATTATAAAATCCTACCTCAACCCACAAGTAATTTCATAAAAATAGAAATTATAATTTATTCTACTAAAAAATTATAATTGCACTTCTAATCTTATTATCAAAATCGTAATATTCGAGTTCCTGTTATTAAATACTTATTTATTCTCCCCACATTAAGGTTGCAGTTACCCACCGATTAAATTATATTACTTATAGTTATATTTAATCGATTTCTTCAAAAGTTCTTTAAGACATTCTGCTTAACTTATTTGACTGCCGAACTATAAAATTCACCTGCAGAGTTTGACTTGATCAAAATTTATAAACTTCCTTAAGGGGCATCATCAATTCTGATATTTCGGGACATGAATTTCATCAATAATTAATATCTATCATATAATTAATATCGTTATCTAACTCACCGGAATTATAGATCTATAAAAGATTACATTATCTAATGAATTAAAATAACGAATATTAAATATACATAAATAATAATTATCTCAGAATTAAGAATATAAGCACTCATAATAATCATAAGGTGAGAATTAATTTATATAGTCAGTATAAAATTAATTACCCCAATTTGGTTTTGTCTAATACACATAAATGTACTAGCACAATGAATTAGAACAATTGTCGAGACAATTACCGTTTCCCATAATCAATATAGTTTTACTAAAATATTGTGATACAGTCGTACCGATGATGTGCTCAATTTCATCTAAAACTGTGAACTAAAAATTTATATTTTATAAGAACCAATAATGTGGTCTTTTATGCGTAATCCAAACTCTATACACCAAATTAAATACTGTGTAAAATAAAAGACACACTCATACACAACATTAAATAAATAATAAAACACATACATTACTCATTTAGATTCACAAAAAATAAAAAACTAATTTTATTAAGAAAAAAAATTAAACACTAAAACCAAAATCATTGTTTTTAGTATAGAACCTTGACAACTAGACAACGCTCAGTTTTGCAATAACTTACACCAATCTTCTACACGAGTATGAGGCCTTTCGAGTTGGCAATAGCCCACCAACCCCTCACTCCAAATGAGATGCAAGGAAAACGATATGAGGGTGTTGTTCCGCAGCGTACCAATTCGCTCGAGCCAAGCAAGATTTGCTCGATGAAGCACAAGATAGCCTAGCAAAGGCAAGCAAAAAGATGGACAAGTATGCTGATAAAGGAAAAAGGCCGCTAGAATTCCAGATAAGGGATAACATCATACTGAAACTTAGTCCCAATATTTGAAAGAAGATCAGCAACAAAATAGTTTAGTGGCTTAATTTCGAGATTTGATGGCCCATTTGAAATCATAAAAAAAGTGAGAATGTTGTCTATATATTGAAGTGTCTAGAATGAGGAAAAGTCCATCCAATCTTTCATGTCAATTTTTTGAAACCGTTTTATGAACACTTGGTGAACATGGTAAGAAAGCAAGCCCATAGGGCACCTCTTGTGATCAGAAAGCAGTTTGAGCAGAATACTGAGCAGATTTTATATTACCGAACTGAGTTCCAAAGTAAAAAGAGCAGACAGACTTACTATCTAGTGAAGTGGAAGGGCATACCAGAATTTGAGGCGAGTTGGGAAAATGATGTGACACTACGGTAGTTTAAGAATCAAGTAGAGCAATATCTACAAAACTTAGCGATGAGAACATCGACTTTTTATGGTGGGGGTGGTTTGTTAGTACCCTAACATGTGGGTGTCCCGGGTGGCATGCAGTTGCACCTTGCACCCTTGTCAATCCTTAGCGATTGAAGGCCATGAAGAGGGCATGCCTTATAATTCAACATAGCTATGAGACAACTTGATTCTCACCCACCCTTAGACAAGAATGATGAAATACTAGGCCCGTGAATGCGCAATGTTCTGTGCATGGATGTGGGTAATTCGTATGACTTGTGGGTCAATACAAATAGTTGGTGTGACGGGCGCATGAAAAATATAAACTGACACTAGCATGAGCTAGGAAGTTGAGACCACTTCAGCAGACAAGTCTTAGTGGCGTGGCACACATGGGGCATGACTAGCACATGACAAGGCAGTTGTAACTACTGACCTATATCTGTGCATGGACAACCCCAGTGTGCCAGCACAGCATGGGTAGTTATCTCATGAGGGCTGACTTAGGCAACATGCTAGCACAATGTGACATGTTCCAAGCACACCATGGATAGTTATTGGCGGTTCTAGGATTTTGTATGCTAAAGAATCTCTATGCATGACAAGTGGCGAGAGTGATTGTAACTGCTGCAGGGGGGGCGCGGGTCTTATATTATGTTCAGCGCATTCCTAGCAGTTGAGGATCTCTATGCATGACAACTGGCTACTCTTGACACATAAAAAATGGCATGAGTAATCCTAAGGCATCTCTTTGTATCTTACTTGGTGAAATAATCAAAGGTTGATACTTGTTCTTGTAAATTTCGTGTGCTTTGTTTGTGTGTGTGTGTGTGTGTGTGTTTGTTTGTTTGTTTGTTTCATTATTATTGATTGGGACTAAGTGCTACAACTTAGTGCCAACAAGGAAATTTGTGGCTAAAGTTTTGACCCTATGGGTAACGAAACACTTGTTTATTAATCTCGAACTAACAAAAAATAGTTATGTTTAAAATGAATGGATACCAATGCACCTAACGGTAAAACTCAAATGTTCATAAGCTGGCTCGGTTGGTAGCTACTTAGCTAGAAAAAAATATTTAAATAAAAAAATTATTTATGAAAAAAGATAAGATCCTACTCAAGCCTGACTCGACACAGCTAGCTGATGGGGCGTGTGTTTTGGGTTCGACCCAAGCCTAAACTCACATTTGGGTAGATTCTTTTTATCCACAAAATTGGGTACTTCTAAGGGACTCTCCTTTTAGTCTAAGGTTGCCTTATATATGCCCATTAAGTTATTTTAATTTGAACTTCTAATGTAAAACAAACATTATTATCTTATTTTATCATATTCAACTATATAAATTTTAATGTTATTTTGTTATTCAATACTTTATGATTTTGATCGACTAAATATATATTTTTAATGTACTCACAGTCATAAACACAATGCCACATGACCCGTCTTAACAGCAACGTGGATCCCACTTTAAATATGGCTCAAAGTTGGCCAAAAAATAAAATTTTCAAAACCATATTCTAACACAAATTACATATTTTCCCTTTTATTGGTCCACTGTTGTATTTACTCTTGCTTGTTAGAATTTAAATATGATAAATCACATAACAGATTTATTTTTATTACATAACAGAATTTAAATATGACTCGTAGGCCTTGTTTGATGGCCTCTCTAGAGGATGGATTGGAGTACCAATCCTGTGAGCCCTCAATTGAACATGTTTGGTTTCAAAAAATTTAACCGAACTACTAATCCCAAAGGATTACGAATCCCACAAAATTGATGAATTAGGAAACCCTTCTCAGGTGTGGTATTGCTAATCCAATCTCACTGGATTGGCAAGTAAATGACTATATTATTCTTATTATTCTTAATACCGAAAGATAGAGAAAGAAAGGAGGGCTATGGCTGCTGCTTTTTCAGTGAACCCATATCCATAATTGCTGGCCACGAAAAATTAATAGATGCAGAATATGAAAATGAATGAGAGAGACAGAGAGGGAGGGCCCATGGTTGCTGCATCTTTAATGAGAAATCAGGTCTAACATTTTTTGTCCCGAGTCAAATCCATGGTTTTTTTTTTTTCTGAGTAAAAATCATATCCTTGTTTTATTTTTTTTTTGCAAAGTTAAAATCAAGTCCATGGTTTCACAAAAAATTCAGGTCCAAGCCACCAGTGAAGATGAGAATCCCAAGGCAATGCCATTAAATTTGGGCCTTTAGCTATTAAATGTCCCCCCCGCTTTGCACTCGTCAAGAAAGATTTTAAAGTTTTTTAAAAAAATTTAAAATATATTAAAAATTTTAAAATTTTAAAAGATTTTTAAAAGAAATATTTTAAAAAATGAATAAAAAATAAAACAAGTAAAAATTATGTAAAAATAGTGGTATTTAAAAACATTTTTTTATACAAAAATTATAAAAAAAAAATGAGTAAACTAAAAATTTACACCACAAAAAAAAAACCCACAAAGGGCCTTAATTGCACAAGTGAATCATTCAAACATCATAAGGTTAATATTGAAAATTCATAAATTTAATCCAATCCAATACTATTTAATTCTATCTAAATCAAACACGAATTTCTATAATTCATTATTTAATCATACCTAAATTAAACCAAAAAAAAACTATTGACACTCCATTCATAATCTCACTCCATTACCAATTCCACCCCACCTCATTCCTAATCTCATCTTACTATTAATCACGCTCCGTCTATAACAATTATCAAATGAGGCCATATTGTACTACTATATTAAAATGTTATGGCTCCTACAAAAAAGTGAAAACAGAAATTTCACATTCAGAACTCTGCCTAAAAATTCCATCTAACATCAACAAAGTATTGAAGATTTCGTCAGGCCTAGTTTGGACAATTTTTTAATTATTTGATTTATTTTCGTTTATTTTTTGTATCTTTTTATTTTTTACCAAAAATAATTTTATTTTTAAAATTATTTGTGCTAAGCCCGCCCAGCCCAGCCTTCAGGCCGAAGCCAAATTTTTGGGCGAGCTAAATAAATCCAAATACCATCTGGGTTACCCAAATACGATTTGGGTTGGGCGTGGGCGAAGTTGTTAAAGCCCGGCTCCACCTAGCAATCCGCCCTAAAAGGGCCCGCTCCCAGCCCGCCCCTAGCTTATTCACCCAACCCACTCTGGAACACTCAGAATTTGACCCCTAAAAAATTTCCACTACCCACTTACCTATAATTATTGCACTAATGTATTTTATAAATAACACTGCTACCTATAGGTTATAAGTCTATAGCTCTCCCAGTCACTCTGTCACTCAGGTCTATTTGCATTTTAAAGTAGAGTGCCTCATGAATCATTGCATCAATGCCTTAGATTCATAAGACATTAGTAATATAATTCATTATCCCACTATCTTTTCTTCTTTCATCTCACATGTTGCACCTCAAAAGTCTATGTTATATATATCCTCAGACCTCATACTAAAGTTTTCTTCTTTCATATTTTCTTTCCTTTCTTACATCATTCTCTGTAAAAACCTCCTATCATGATCTTTCAAATTGTGTAAGTTGTATTAATAAAAAAATTTATCTTTTGTCTTGTGGCTTGTGTATATATATTATACGGAAAAGACCCATAAATTATATTTATTTTAGTGAGTTGAACAAAAAAGTCCAACGAAGAAGATAATCATACGTGCTCTGGTGCTCCATTCACCTAATTTCTGCAAAACAGACCTTCAGTCGGCGACCAGAGAGAGGCACTCCAACGCTCAAGTTAACTCTAGTGATGAAAGGTAAAATCCATAAGTGTTGAAAAATTACAGCACCCCCCCACTCTCCCCCCTCCCCCAAAGAAGAGTATATAAAGAGAGATACATTCAGAGAGAAAAGAGAGAGAGAGAGAAGAGAGATAAAATGTGTTGTCCCGTTAATGTCCCATCCCTGTCAGGATGGGATGGTGAGATGACGGTGGATGAATCTTAAGAGATTTCTGTCATGAGAGGATTTCCTCTCCCACAATAACCCTTAGCTTCTACATGCTTCTTTAAGAGGATGTGGAAGCTGCACGTGCCTCGATCCTTTGTCATGAAGACTAGTAAATTGTGTCACTTTGAGTGTCTAGCCGAGTTAGGACTTTGGCTGTCTAGCCGAACTAGGACTTTCGATAGACTATTTTAATCCCTGAGATTATTCGAATCTCCTCCCTAGGTAAGCTAGGGCTTTTTCCTGATGATCGAGAACTGGGCTCGGCACTTAGGTTATGTTAGGATTTTTCACTAAAAATTGAGCGTTGGGCTCGGCACCTAAGCACCTAGGCTAGGCTAAGATTTTTTGTTGAAAATCGAGAGCTGAGCTCGGTACCTAGGCTAGGCTAGGGTTTTCTGCTGATGGGCTATTCTAACCCTTGGAGTTCTTCTAGTCCCTGAGATTATTCTAATCTTCTGCCTAAGCAAGTGAAGGTTTTTTGTTGAAGACCGAGAGCTAGGCTCGGCACCTAGGCTAGGCTAGAATTTTTTGCTGTTGGGCTATTCTAACCTTAAGAGCTTTTTTAGTCCCTGAGATTATTCTAATCACCTGCCTAGGCAAGTTAGGACTTTTTGTTGAAAATCGAGAGTAGGGCTCGGCAACTAGGTTAGGCTAGAGTTTTTTGCTGATGGACTTTCAGATGCTACAAAAGAAGCATACTCTTGCATAGTTCCTCGTTAATTGTTGCAATCGCTTGAAGTTTGTGGTACTTATTGCAAAGATTCATAGCTACTTTGTCTTCATATAGAGAATATTTTTTTTGTTCAAACTCTTCCCACGCCGGGGGGG